>JAPMLY010001046.1:0-27500 GCA_026401115.1 Tetraselmis chui | reverse complement strand
AGTCGTCCCTCTGTGAAATGTTCCCTCCGATCAACCCAAACATGTGCTCTTGCGAGTAGATCGGTGTTGATGAATTTCAAAAATAAGTCAAACCCTGGAAACGCTCAGGGACTTTGGTGTGTCGGGCGTTATTTCGTCATGTTGACATGAATTGTAACGTCTCATTCAGAGTAATGTCGGTGGGGAGGGCGGCGTTGACATTAGCTGTTCCACTGCGATGGCGGTGGTGACCTTTTGGGGGGTTAAGTGTCTGTTTGTTGTGAGTAAGTGATTGTTTTTGCGTTTGATGCTCAGATGCCCGAGTTCCACCAGCGCGTGGCGGTGCTGCATGAGATGGGCTACGTGGACGAGGACCACACGGTGCAGCTCAAGGTGGGTGGGTGGGTCGCTGGCGGCAGTGGCCAGCGATGCGGAGGCGACAAAACCTCGCATGCCATTGGATTTTAAGTATATATATATGTCGCAAATTTATTCATGAAAGGAATTGGTCGAATTTACTTCAATTTCATCTCGTCTCAATTTGATTGACGACACTGCCCATGTGAACGCCCTTTTTGTGATATATATTATTTCCTCTATGGAGATGTTTGGTTCAGATTTTAATTGCTTAATTTTTGTTTTACCTAAAGGTTTAGAATGCATTTCAAAATGGACCGCAACACCTGGCCTTCTTCCATTGTGGGGCTGTTGAGTGATTGAAGTGAAGCGGTCCGCAAGATGTTTTGGAAGAGGCGGGTCACAGCTATTGCTGACTGTGATGCCGCGATGGGCGTGGCAGGGGAGAGTGGCTTGCGAGGTGAACACCGGCGACGAGCTGCTGTGCACTGAGATCATCTTTGCGGGTGTGCTCACGGAGCTGACGCCCGCGGAGGCGGTGGCGCTCCTCTCTGCCATCGTATTCCAGGCAACACCCCCTCCTTGAATTCACAAAAAAAGGAACTCGCGAATTATGATACATGTCGCTGCCGTGTGGCTGCGTGTGTGTGTGTGTGTGTGTGTGTGTGTGTGTGTGTGAACGAGAGAGAGAGAGAGAGAGAGAGAGAGAGAGAGAGAGAGAGAGAGAGAGAGAGGGGAGAGAGAGAGGGAGGGAGAGAGAGAGAGAGAGAGCGAGAGAGAGAGCGAGAGAGGGAGAGAGATAAGCGGGTGTTTTTTCAATTAGTGTTTGGCTATGACTTTGGTGCTATGTGGCGGAAATCGTGGTGACCAGAAGCAATTCCCTTGACTTTTGGGCTGTGTCATGAGCCGCCCCACAGTCCTTGGTCGACCCTGAAGTGCGGCGACTGACAGTGATACTGGTGGCGGCCGTGGCGGTGGCTGTGCGGCGGTGCAGGAGAAGAGTGACGTGGAGCCGGCGC
This sequence comes from Tetraselmis chui, assembly GCA_026401115.1. Taxonomy (NCBI): domain Eukaryota; kingdom Viridiplantae; phylum Chlorophyta; class Chlorodendrophyceae; order Chlorodendrales; family Chlorodendraceae; genus Tetraselmis; species Tetraselmis chui. The sequence continues at coordinate 26,145 of JAPMLY010001046.1, read as the reverse complement.
TGACGGAGCGACTGGTGGAGGCGAAGCAGCGGACATTGGAGCTCGCGCTGTCGGCGGGCGCCGTGCAACAGGCGCACGGGCTGCAGACCACACCGGATGTGCGCTCCCACTCTCACCCTTCCCCCCTCCGCCCCCTCCTGTCCGACCGCCAGTGACTCAATTCCTGGTAATTGCGTTGTGTTTTGCCTTTCCTGTCATTGGTTTTTACAGCAATTCCTATGAGTGCTGCTTAATTCCTTTCTCTCTATCTCTCTTGCTTTACTCGAGTCATTCGCTAAATCACTTATTTCTCCTTCTCTAGAGCAGAGTGAGCACATCCAAAGCACCTATTCCCTGCAGTATTCCACATTCTTGTTATGCCATGCCACTCTGTGTGTGTGTGTGTGTGTGTGTGTGTGTGTGTGTGTGTGTGTGTGTGTGTGTGTGTGTGTGTTTGTGGTGAAGACCTTACGCGCGCATACACACACACACACACACAGGTTAAAAGATTGAGTTGTTGTGTGCTCAATCACTACAACAGGTTACATTATTAGAAGGGGGAGGCGGGCGAACATTGTTTCTCTGTGTTTCTCTGTGAAGCGTGTTTGCGTCTAATTGCGTGTGTGTGTGTGTGTGTGTGTGTGTGTGTGTGTGTGTGTGTGTGTTCTGACTGCGTGTGGGCTGCTGACGTCGATGCACAGGAGTTTGCCGGCTCTGTCTTGCGCTTTGGGCTGATGGAGGTGCGCCGCTTACCTCGAAGTTGTCAGCGGATGTAATGCTCTTTTATATTTTTGAATAAATGTATTCATGCGTACTTTCGGAATATAGTCATAAACGCGATTGCTTTGTGGACTCTCAAAACCATTTACAAACCCTAATTCATCTGTCGCTACCTGTGTACTTAACGAGGATGTCATCGTTAGGTCTTTCCCTACCTCCACCGCTTCCCCTTATCGCAACCCTAGCTGCATATTGAATTAAATCAAATTACGCGGCTCTTTTAACTTTCGGAAATTATTTATTTTCTCGTCAGCTGCTGTGATTGTCGTTATGCGAGCGATGAGAGGGCACTCACTGCGCGCGTGCGCACAACAGGTGGTATATGAGTGGGCGTGCGGCACGGAGTTCCGTCAGATCTGCGAGCTGACTGACATCATGGAGGGCAGCATCGTGCGCACCATCGTTCGGCTGGAGGAGACTTGCCGGGAGTTTCGCGACGCCGCGCGGGTGATGGGCAACATGCAGCTGTTCCACCAAATGGAAGAGGCCTCCAGCATCATCAAGCGCGACGTCATCTTCGCCGGGAGCCTCTACCTCACATGACCGCACCCACGCGCCGCCCTTCCTCCGTCCCATTCGTGACACACACGCACCATGTGTTGGTCAGCTTGCGACATGCGACTTGCACACACCTCGACTGGTCGGCCCGGCACTCGATAGTCACATGTCTTGTGTCGTAGCGGGGATTGTAATGCATGTCAACCATGGAACGTCGCTGCGACCTCGTTATATGGGGGGGGGGGGGGGGGGGGGGGGGGGGGGGGCGGGGGCACTGCCCAGACATCGCACACTTCCATCATACATGTGACAAGCTGCTGCCAAGCACTAACATGAACCTGGCCAATTAGCTGTGCATAATGATGCTTGCAAAACTCTGTTCCAACAAATGTTTGTGTTGACTCGCACTTCATCGCTATTCTCATTGCGCTAGCTGCCTGCCTCTGCATCCATAGAACAGTCGCCGCGTGGCGACGATGCTGGCTATAAGGAGATAAGGATTCCATCTATCGAGCACTCGATACATTGTAGATATGCAGAATGACACCGTTCTTACGCATTTTAAATGCTGATATATTGTCTCATTGGCCGACGACTACGTGGAGCTGTGGGTTGGTGAGTGTCTGGCTGTTTACGACGCTGGTCCTCTTCAGAGTGACGGATCGCAGAGAGGGTAGGTCGTTCAGGACACTGACGTCTGCTACACCCTTGCAGGCGGTGAGGTCGAGGGTGTGTAGGTCGGTAAGGCCGCGAAGGCTACCGAGGTCGGAAACGGCGTCGGCGTCTTTCAGAATGAGCGTCGTCAGTTTGGTGAGGGCGGGGAGGAAGTCAAGGTGGGAGACCTTTGCCCTCGAGAGGTCGAGGTAGGTTTTGTTTCTGCATAAGGTCAGCGCCATGAGCTCGTCCGACGTCACACCCTCGGGCACTCGGCCCGCAGCCAACAACCCGAGATCATCGACTCGCCGTGCGACGGCCTTCAAAATAGGCAACAGCGGAGAACACAGACTCCGAAAATGGACAGCTTCTCCACGAACAGAAACGCTGTGATCGTGGCGAACGAGCGCTTTATCGACCGCTTCTTCCTGGTGGTGGGAGCCGTCGCCGGTGGTGGCAGTGAGGTTCACGGTTGATGACGGATAGGCGACGTCACCGACGACCACGGTGACGACGTCGACGGCGAGGGTGGCCCCGCGGACGAAGACGCGCCCGTTGAGCTGCCGCTTAAGCAGGTCCACCGTCATAGACAGCCCATCGAGGTCGTTCTGAAAGCGGCGCGTGTTTTCCTCGTTAGCGCGCTGAAATTGTTCCGTCAGTTTGGCCATCTGGAAAGAGTGCCGCTCCTCGACGGTACCCTCCCTCGCCAGCCCGAGACGGAGCGTGACAGATATGGGGTCGAAGTAGGAATGCTCGGGGACGAGGTGTGCCTCGTACAGGACATCCCCGCTGGACTCGCATTTCCACAGAAAGCTCGACAAAGACGCGAGAGGCGGGTCGTCGTCGGTACACGGTGAGGGCCGGGTAGCACCGCCCTGCCTCACAGCGACTACGGTGACTGACAGTGACTCGGCGAGAAAACTGTACAGGCGACCCATGTTGCGGAAGGAGCCGCCATTGATGTCAGAGAGACTGGCCGCGCTCGCTTCGACCCGGTGCAAGTTGCCACTCTCGACCTCTCTGGCAGTCAGTCGGATCCTCTCATCACCCCCGCCCTCCGTTGTCGGCCGCCTGTTAACAGGCGGACCCGGAACCAGCAGAGCCACGGAGACCGTGTACTGCCCGCCAAGCTGGCGAGTCACTATTGAGTCCTCCTCCACTTCGTCAGACTCCACAACCGTAGTGGAGAAAGTATCGGACATATAGCTGTTTTTAAGTTATATGTACCGCCGGCCGATATGACTTTCTTCGAGCGCGGAGCTATGAAAGGCCTGATAAAAGTGCAAGCCGTGAGAGCGTTGAGGCCGCGATCGCAGTCGTCTGTCGTTGTATACTGGTTTTAGTGACAGCTTTATCGACAAGTTACTGCTTGTAGTCGTGGTGGGTTCGAGCAATTCCGCGTCGGTGGTCTTAGTGGGACACTGGGACCACCGAGCGTTGCTCGGACGAAAAGCGTGAGTTTTGCGTGACGCGCTGGCTCCAAGCCCGATAAGTCACTATTCTGTAAGTAATTTCTCAGTGTAATGCGAGCTGAAGCAGCAGCAGTAGGGATGATAAATCGATGTACTTTGTTGTCCTTTGTACGGTCTCATCCGACAGGAACTGCTGAATGTCGTTGCCACTTCAACTTTACCGTGGGCGGTCCAATTGCGCAATTCGTATGATTCGACCTCCACTATGGGCGGGTTTTTGGAATGGGATCTCGTGGTATTGACTAACTCACTAATCCAAGACCTTTCCGATGGCGAGTTGTTGGTATCTACGGTCAACAATACGGTCGCGCCCGTTACCCAATTGACTTGCCTACAACTTCCGACTCCCGATGCTCTCACTCGCTTGGGAGATTCTGGGGGCCACATTCAACGGGGCATTTCGCGCATTCTTCGTGCCCGGGCCTACCTTGACCTCTTGGCAATTTGCAGGCCTTCCCCGCCGGACTATATGAGGTTGATTTCGGGTACGGGTCGCGGGGCTTTGGCTCTCTTTTTCGCTTCACATGAGTCAAGTTTCAAAGTGCCATCCGATTGTTATACGATGGCAGCCCACCGGGTGCTTGGCTTCACTGCGGAGCGCGCCTCTCATGTTCGAAAGTGCCCTCGTTGCAATGAGGCTCCTTCAAAGTCTCGCGGGTATGGATCTTTGTCGACGGTATCGGGTACCTCTATGTCGGGTGAGCGCTCGTCAGTTGCTATGCTCATGGACCATATCCCCCGGTACCCGTGCTCTTGGTATATTATTCAACTCCACGACCGGATTGTCCACGTGCTTGAAGAGTTCATGCTTGAAGCGGGGGCTACTAAGGGGCGAAACTTGCGGTTGGAGGTCCGATGTATTCATCGGTCGGGAGCTTCTCGACATCGCCCTGTAGATGTGGTTTTGTTAGACTTCATGGCTCCGCACCGTCATCTTGTTGTTGATGTGACGGTTACATGTGCTCGCACGAACACCAATGTCCCACGTATAGGTACTCGTCTCCCACTCATTTTCATCCTTGCAGTGGGAGCTCAGCACGACAAACTTGATGCAGACCTCCGCACTTCTGCTTTGCTTGGCACGCCTTCGGTTTAGTCGATCCATGACTATTATCCCTTCGCCATGGAGGATGGGGGCCGGTTGGCGCCGATGGAGGCTGAGTTGGTTGATCGCTTGGCTATTTTGGTGGATGTTCGTCGCTTCCGTGGCATGGGTGCTGCTGACTCTCGCTCCTTGCGCTCTGACAGCTATGTCCATATGCATCATTTCGTTCGTCGATCTACTTCTGTTCCTTTTCGGCGTTTTTTGGGGGATGTGCGACGTGAATTCATGCAACGTCTTTTTGCTGCTTTTCATGGCACTCTGGGCTCCTTTCTCTGCGACGCTTTTCAGGAGGGCAGTGCTGACGCGGTGGCATGCTTTTGTGACGAGTACAGTCATGCAACAGTACATTGCAGGACATTGTACATGTACTCGTTACGGATATCAATTCGTGCTTTTCCACAGGATGGACGTATACTCGTGGGTACGTCGCTACTGCAATATTGTAATGGTGCTGATGCTACAGTACGACCAGTACCTCCCGGTACGTACAGATATGCATAATTAATCTAACCAGCCAGATGACGCGCCAGAACGAGCTCTCCAATGCAGAAGGAGCCGCGTCGTGAGACCCAATGCTAGGCAGGCCGCGTCTCGAGGCGGATGACGACGGTTGAGCAGCACTAACACCTGACACGTAAGCGTAGCTTGCAGGCGTGACTAGTCTGGGCTAAAACCTATTTAAGCCCAGTGCAGTAGAGGGAGGTGACAGAACCTTTTAACAATTCCTTTGTTCATTTACAACATCTACTGCCCAAGTACAGCAGTGAAACATCTTTCTTCAATTGCCTCTCGACAAACTTCAATTGCCATCTTGCAACAACAGAACTAGACAGACTAGAACAGATTTGTGCTAGCGTTTAGCTTTCAGAGGCTAACCGCCACACTGGTTTCGGAGCTCTTTGGTCGACGCACGCTTTCGTTGCTCGTTGATCTGCTCGACGTTGTTTGCTTGAGTTGAGATGGCTTCTCTCGGAGCTGGACATTACGTGGTTTTAGTAATTCACGTCGGAGGAACTAAATCGTCGGATTTGAAGTTGGTGTTTCAGCGTGAGCCTCGTTCTGGTAAAACTTGGTTCCCAGCTGGCTCTGTCTTACCTAACGAAGAGCCTGTCGACGCTGCTATTCGCGAGTTACACGAGGAGACCGGTCTTGTTTTGACACCGGATGATTTGACGCTGTTGAGTGGTGAACCTGTTAACGTTACGCTACCTCAAGGACGACAGCTTGTCTACGTGTACTCGGCTTCTATTCCTGTCCTGTTTGCTACGAACAACTTACGTACACCTGCTCAGGTCGAGCAGGCTGTTTTGGCACAGTCGACAGTTAATCCGGATGGCACCTACGTCGTCCCGGAAACCATCAACATTGACGGTCTGACACTTACGCCCTCACAGAAGGGGTTACTTCGTGCTGAGAAGCACAAGAGTGAATTACTTCACTTTGGTTACGTGACACAGTGGGAATCTTTTTATCGAGCAATTACACAACATGTTCCAGTCATGCAAGACGACACGTCTATCCCGAGGCAGTTCCACATGTACACCCGGTTTACGACGGTCGACTCTGGTTCTGTATGGCTACTGATTCTCGGACACATTAATCGACTGACTGGTGTAGGACCTACTGATTTACGAGTGGGAAGGCCGATGCCTACCCACAACTTGGCTGGACTGTCTGTGACCCTTACGGAGACTCAGCGTAAGGCAGCTATTACTTCACCGTACCAGAATGGTCAAGACCCACCTGTACTAGAGGATTGGCTCGAAGCACAGCCTCAGCGTTTTATAATGCTAGGGATTGCTGCTGACTCGTACGATGCAGTGTTCTGGGTTACTTCACAGTTTTCTGGACACCTAGGTGGGTGGTGGTTGAACCGGAAAAATCGGCCTCCAATTCCATCTACGTACAACGAGCTTGTTGCGGAGATACGCAAGTCGACGTTTCTTCCGAACATTCAGGACGACGCAATTAACGCTTTGCTAAGCTTTACGCAGAGCAACACGATGAGTTACGCGCTTTTTACTAAGAAGTACAACGACTACTTACGTCGTTCTCGTCAAGACCTGACAGCTGAAGTACAGTGTGTACGCTTCATTACTGGCCTTGCAAACGTGGACCTCCAGAGACTGGCGAGATCACACCGAGCTCAACAAGGTTACCAGATTACACTCGTGGAGCTACAAAACTTTTTGAATGACATCGTGACAGACTCGCCGGAACTAGGCAATGCAAGGTCTGCTGCTGGACCATCTGCCCAGCCCACACGCAAGCGCAACCTTGAAGACCCTTTTGAGGAAGCCTCTAACGTCTGGAAACGTAACAAAGGTGGCCGTGGACGTGGCCGCGGACGTGGACGTGGAGGTAGTAACAATGGTGGTCGTGGTGGTAACAATGGTGGACGTGGTCAGACATCCGGCCGCGAAGATTTTAATTCAATCGCAAATGCAATGACAGCTGAGGAGCGTAAGCGACACATGGACGAGGGACTTTGCTTCAAGTGCCACAAGAAGGGACACCGTTTGTTCCAATGCCCGGAGTTCAAGGGCAAGGCACCGATGCAACCTAAGAAACAATGATGGTGGCAAGGCTGTTCTACAAATGAACTGGAGCAGCCGGCTACATCTACTGTTCATTCTGAGACACTGTTAGCGACAGAGGTCGTCGAAACACCTTCGACATCTCCATCGACTACAGTTGCGACTCCTGTAACGCAAGTAGCAGGTCGTCGTCGTCAGACTAAGCAGAGACAGAGTCGTAAACCTGTAACCAGACGTTCAGTTGATTGGAAACTGGTTGACTCAGTCTTTGACCCTCTGCATGCACGATTCAACTTCACGTTGGAGGGATGTGCTGATGATGAAGGTCTTAACTCGCACGGTGACTTACCTCACTGTTCGCCGAGTGACTCGATTCTAGACAGAGACTTAACAGGAGAGAGGGTGTTCATCAACCCACCCTGGGAGTTAGCTGAGCAGATTGCGCAGCATTTTGAGGATTGTCGTCGAACATCTCCGACATCTACGATGGCTGTATTTGTACTACCGAAGTGGGCGAAATTTACTCAGGTGACTAAGCACTGGAAACTCTATCAAGAATTCCCAGCAAGGACACAGCTTTTTACACGTCAGTCACTGGAGAACCCAGCGAATCAGGAGGTGGTTGCTCCAGCCCCTTGGCCTGTACAGCTGTGGTTAGTCGACGCAGATTGTGCGTTTAACGACTCACCAAAACCTACAGCACCTGATCAACCCGACTCGGTACCTGTACCAACAGACGACTCGGAACCTTCCATCGCTACGCTGCGACATTTTTCTTCGCCAGCTACAGCCCTACTGACTGACCTCACGGAAGCTCGCCCGTTAATTCGAACTGAGCTGACTGTGAAAACTCCTGATGGCGGACACCAAATTTCTGGATTAGTGGACTGCGCTGCGACACTTGATTTTGTGTCAGAGGACTTTGTACGACGCTTTGCTTTACAGACTCGGAAGTCTGCAAGTAAGACTCCAGTTCGACTCGCTAACGGACAACGAGTGACTTCTACGACAGTCTGTGACGTCACTTTTGAGCTGGCTCGACACGAGTTTAAACGGACTTTCAACGTCTTACGTGATTTACGCACAGCTGATTTAATCCTGGGTTTACCATGGCTTGATGACGAACAGGCCTCTTTACAATTTGGTACAACCAGAATTTTTACACTAATGGACGGCACAGCAGTGGAGACTACACTTGAGGAACGACGCCCTGAGTGTCTACTCCTGTCATCTACGAAAGTTCAGAAGCTTATGCGCAAGACGCGCCGCAGCAGGGGACGTCATGCTGATTTTTACGTCATTGAACTTACGTCAGTCGCTGAACACACGACAGACTTTCACACTGGAGAGGAACTAACAGCAGAACAACATGACAACTTCCGGTCTTTACTCTTTGATGACTTCCCGGAGTTATTGCAACCTGTCGACTCTCCACCTGTAAGCCGACAGTGGGATCATCCCATTGAAACAATTGGCCCGATGCGACGTCAACGTCTGAACAGATTGTCACCCGCAGAGCGCGCTGAGCTTAATCGACAGCTCAAAGACGCAGTGGACGCTGGTCTGGTCCGTCCTAGCTACAGTGAGTTCGGCTCGCCAATTCTTTTTGTGCGAAAAGCTGATGGCTCGCTACGTCTGTGCATTGACTACCGTGGTCTTAACGAGGTTACGCGTAAAGATGCTTACCCGCTACCGCGTGTGGACGACACTCTGGACGAACTTAAGGACGCGAACTTTTACACACACCTCGACCTCGCTTCTGGATTCTGGCAAGTTCGAGTGCGTGATCAGGACGTTCACAAGACGGCTTTTCAGACCCCTGATGGCTTAATGGAATGGGTCGCCATGCCGTTTGGGCTGTGTAACGCACCAGCTACATTTCAGAGGATGATGAACGACATACTTCGCGACTTTTTACACAAGTTCGTGACAGTCTACCTTGATGACGTCTGTGTCTACAGTCGAACCCTGGAAGAGCACCTGGAGCACCTACGTCTAGTGCTACAGCGATTCAAGGAGGAAGGGCTGAAATTACGCCTTAAGAAATGCTTCTTCGGATTGCAAGAAATGGAGTATCTGGGCTACACTGTGTCAGCCGGAAAAATTTCGGTTTCCACAAAGAAAGTCGAGGCCGTTGCAGACTGGCCAGTGCCCAAGACGCAGAAGGAGGTTCGCAGTTTCGTACAGTTCTGCAACTTCTATGCGAGATTTATACACCATTTTAGCGACCTTACGGCTCCATTGACGGACTTACTGCGGAAGTCCCAGCCACAGAAGGTTACGCTGACGCCTGCCTGTTTGGAAGCCTTTGAGACTCTCAAGTTACGGCTCATTTCCGCGCCATGCCTGATCCTTCCGGAGGTCGGCTCGGACGCGACGTTCACCGTGGCTACAGATGCTTCAACAGTGGGGATTGCAGCAGTCCTGTTGCAAGACCAAGGAGGCGGTCTTCAACCAGTCTCTTACTGGGCGCGTAAGCTGAATCCAGCTGAGCGTGGTAACACTTACTCTGCGTACGACTTAGAAGCTTTGGCCGTATGCGAAGCCGTCAAGCATTGGAGGTGCTATCTTGAAGGCTGTTCTAAGTTCCTTGTCGTAACAGACCACGACACACTGCGGCATCTGCTCAGGCAACCGAACAACAGGCTGAACAAGCGGCAAGCAAGATACCTGCGGGATTTGCAACCGTTTGTGGGCTCGATGACACTTGCATATCGCAAGGGAGCTCTGAACGAAGCCGACCCGTTAAGCCGGCGTCCAGACTTCGTACCTCAGGCCACAGTACCCTTATTTTGGGATGGCGAGGTTCCGTCAGATCGAGAATTACGACGGAAGTCCCAGCTGCTGTTTGAAGACGCACAGTTAAATTCACTGACTGTTAACGCGTTGCAGCTGAGCCCTGAGTTCGCTGATCTCATTCGCGAGGGGTTCTCACGAGATTCGTTTTATGGGGACGATGGTGAGTGGACAAGAGACAGCCGGATAGAAGCCAGAGACGGGTACTTTTGGCGCCTCAATCGCCTCTGTATTCCACAGAACTCTGAGCTCCGACTGAGATTGATCGCAGAGCTGCACGAAAGTTCGTCAGCCGGTCACAGAGGAGTTGCTAGCACTCTTGCTAAAGCACTCGACAGATTCTGGTGGAAACGAATCCGCCAAGATGTGAAAGATTTTTGTGAACGCTGCGTCGTATGTCGACGAGCAAAGATTCGACCGCAGATGGCCGCGACTCTTTACCCATTGCCTGTTCCACTCAGACCGTGGCACACAGTTGGTCTTGACTACCTGACACACTTGCCTGAGAGCAACGGCTTTAACAGTGTGCTGATTGTAGTAGACCATCTAACTCGAATGGCCCATTTTCTGCCATGCACAGAGTCGATTACTGCCGAAGAAACTGCAACTTTGTTTTTACAGGGAGTCTACCGTTTACATGGACTGCCCCGTGTGCTAATCAGCGACCGCGACCCGAAATTTGTCAGCGCCTTCTGGCAGACCCTTTGGAGACGCCTTGGAACGCGTCTGAACATGTCTACCAGTCGACACCCAGAAACAGACGGACTGACAGAGCGCGTGAACAGCACGTTTCAACAGCTTCTTCGTTGCTTCTGTTGCTATGATGGATCTGATTGGACGACACTTTTACCGCAAGTGGAGTTTGCGTACAATGCTTCGCGTGCACTCGGAATTGAGCACACACCGTTCGAGGCTAACTTTGGTTTTTCTCCTGAGGAGCCTCCTGATCTGCTCTTCAGCATGCGACCATCGATTCCAATTTCGCAAGACGCAACAGAACGGTTGAGATTGTTACAGGAAGTACACAGCCTGGTACGCTCTGTGTTACAGCTACATAAGGATGAGATGCAGGCGCGCACAGAACCGTCAACAGCGCCACACTTCGCTAAGGGAGACAAGGTGTCAGTCGTCACAGCAAATCTTTTTCTCAGAGGACAACCGAACAGGAAACTCAGAGACAGACAGCTCGGCCCTTTTCCAGTGGAGGAGCAGATTGGAAAACACAGTTACAGATTGAAACTACCAGCGACAGTACGCTTACATCCTGTGTTCCATGTTAACAATTTACGACCCTGCTCTACCGCTCCACTACGACCAGCTGTTCCGGTAACTGTACCTGAAGGAGACGACGAGGAGTTCGACGTCTCACACATCTCTGCTGTGTGCATCAAGTCGCTACCAGGGCGACGAGGCAAATATTTGCTCTTCATGACGCACTTCAGTGATGACGACATTCCACCTGTCTGGCACCGGTTGAACGAGGTGCATCGAACAATTGCGTTACAAGAATTCTTGGAGACGCCCCAATGGCGCAAGTTCGCCAAGACTCAGGCGTACATTGATTTCATGCACGCTTTCCCAGCGCGCATTCCTGAGTCCCAGTAACTGCTTCAGTATAGGAGCCAAGAACCACGGAGGTCTGCCTCGCGGCGGCCTCATTGATCTGTCAAGAGGGGGAGGGTACGAGTGTGACGAGTACAGTCCTGCAACAGTACATTGCAGGACATTGTACAGGTACTCGTTACGGATATCAATTCGTGCTTTTCCACAGGATGGACGTATACTCGTGGGTACGTCGCTACTGCAATATTGTAATGGTGCTGATGCTACAGTACGACCAGTACCTCCCGGTACGTACAGATATGCATAATTAATCTAACCAGCCAGATGACGCGCCAGAACGAGCTCTCCAATGCAGAAGGAGCCGCGTCGTGAAACCCAATGCTAGGCAGGCCGCGTCTCGAGGCGGATGACGACGGTTGAGCAGCACTAACGCCTGACACGTAAGCGTAGCTTGCAGGCGTGACTAGTCTGGGCTAAAACCTATTTAAGCCCAGTGCAGTAGAGGGAGGTGACAGAACCTTTTTAACAATTCCTTTGTTCATTTACAACATCTACTGCCCAAGTACAGCAGTGAAACATCTTTCTTCAATTGCCTCTCGACAAACTTCAATTGCCATCTTGCAACAACAGAACTAGACAGATTAGAACAGATTTGTGCTAGCGTTTAGCTTTCAGAGGCTAACCGCCACACTTTCATGTTCCTCGGGCTCATGTTTTTTCCTCTTTTCTTCTTTTTGCTTCGAAGTTGGGTTTTTTGTCGCATTAAAACACTAACTTCGGCATACTCAAATACATTTACGATAAATTAATCAGACAAAGAGTAAGTTAAGACCGTGCCAACACGCCTCAAAGGCCAATTCAATGGTCAAAAGCCAATGATCAATTTCGGGTCGCGGTCAATGATCAATCAGCACACGCGATATTCCATGTAATCGGTAGACTCACTGTAAACACAAAGTAGCAGTTTCTTCGGCAATAACAGTTTTTGTACACGGCAGAAAATTGGCCATTCGAGTTAGATGGTCTACTACAATCAGCACATTGTTAAAGCCATTGCTGTCAGGCAGGTCTGTCAAGTAGTCAAGACCAATTGTTTGGTCTGGTAAAGAGTCGCAACCATCTACGGTTGAATCTTTGCTCGTCGACACACGACGCAGCGCTCACAAAAATCTTTCACATCTTGGCGAATTCGTTTCCACCAGAATCTGTCGAATGCTTTAGGAAGAGTGCTAGCAACTCCTTTGTGATCAGTTGATGAACTTTCGTGCACCTCTGTGATCAATCTCAGTCGGAGTGACGCGGAATGCAAAGGCTATCGAGGCGCCAAAAATACATAGCTCTGGCTTCTATCCGGCTGTATTTCGTCCACTCACCCTCGTCCCTATAAAACGAGTCTTGTGAGTACCCATCGCGAATGAGATCAACGAACTCATGGCTGAGTTGCAACTCGTTAACTGTCATACAGTTTAACCGTCCGTCTTCAAACAACAGCTGGGACTTCCGTCGTAATTCTCGATCTGACGGAACCTCGTCATCCCAAAATAATGAAACTGTGGTATGAGGTACGAAGTCTGGACGTCGACTCAACGGGTCAGCTTCATTCATAACTCCCTTGCGATATGCAAGTGTCATCGAGCCCACAAACGGTTGCAAATCCCGCATGTTTCTTGCTTGCCGCCTGTTCAACATGTTGTTCGGTTGCATGAGCAGATGTCGCAGTGTGTCGTGGTCTGTTACAACAAGGAACTTAGAGCATCCTTCAATGTAGCACCTCCAATGCTTGGTAGCTTTGCATACGGCCAAACTTGTAAGTCGTACGCAAAGTAAGTGTTACCACGCTCAGCTGGATTTAGCTTACGGGCCCATTAAGAGAATGGTTGAAGGCCTCCTCCTTGGTCTTGCAACATGAATGCTGCAATTCCCACTGTTGAAGCATTTGTAGCCACGGTGAACGTCGCGTCCGAGCCGACCTCCGGAAGGATCAGGCATGGCGCGGAAATGAGCCGTAACTTGAGAGTCTCAAAGGCTTCCAAACAGGCAGGCATCAGTGTAACCTTCTGTGGCTGGGACTTCCGCAGTAAGTCCGTCAATGGAGCCGTAAGGTCGCTGAAATGATGAATAAATCTGGCGTTGAAGTTGCAGAATTGTCCGAAACTGCGAACCTCCTTCTGCGTCTTGGGCATTGGCCAGTCTGCAACGGCCTCGACCTTCTTTGTGGTTACCGATTTTTTACCAGCAGACACAATATAGCCCATATATTCCATCTCATGAAGGCCGAAGAAGCATTTCTTAAGGCGTAACTTCAAGCCCTCTTCCTTGAATCGTTGTAGCACGAAACGCAGGTGCTCTAGGTGTTCCTCCGGAGTTCGATTGTAAATACAGACTACGTCGAGGTAGACAATAACGAACTTAAGTAAAAAGTTGCGAAGTATGTCATTCATCATCCTCTTAAAAGTAGCTTGTGCATTGCACATCCCAAACGGCATGGCGACCCATTCCATTAAACCATTAGGGGTCTTAAGCGTTGTGTTGTGGATGTCTTGATCACGCACCCGAACTTGCCAGAAGCCAAAGGCGAGATCGAGATGGGTGTAGAAATTCGCGTCTTTAAGCTCATCAAGCGTGTCGTCCACGCGCGGAAGCGGGTAAGCATCTTTACGCGTAACTTCATTAATGTGGCGGTTAGCCTCCTCAAGCTAAACGCTAGCACAAATCAGTTCTAATCTTGCAACGTCAGAACTAGACAGATTAGAACTGATTTGTGCTAGCGTTTAGCTTGAGGAGGCTAACCGCCACATTGGTTTCGGAGCCGGGCTCCGGTCCGGGAAGAGTCCGGCAGGGGGGCGTGGTAGTGTCGTAGTTTGCTACGTATGTGGTATGTGGCCACATATGTCAACTATGCTTTTTCGGTGCGCCGGTAAAGCGCACGCCTAATACGCAGAAGGTCGCGGGTTCAATACCCGGTGAGTCCGATCATTGTATGTAGGCGTGTCACGGTCCGAGATGAACCCCCACCTTCCACATTAAGGCCACGGCAGTCAATGCACAGACGTAGCGAGCCATCAACCTTGCGTACAAAAAGAATTGGCGAGCCGAACTCACTGTAGTTGGGACGTATTAAACCAACGTCCACGGCATCTTTGAGCTGTCGATTTAGCTAAGCGCGCTCTACATGTGACAATATGTTCAGCCGCTGACGTTTCATCGGGCCTATTGTATCAATGGGATGGTCCCACTGTCGGCTTACATGTGGAGGTTTCAAAGGTTGCAATAACTCCGGAAAGTCATCGTAGAGTAATGACCGGAAGCTTTCACGTTGGTCTGCAGTTAGTTCCTCTCCAATGTGAAACTCGGTTGGTTGGTCGGCGACTTGCGTAAGTTCAATTACGTAGAATTCAGCATTATGTTCCTGCTGCGGCGCGTCTTGCGCATAAATTTCTGAACTTTAGTAGAAGACAGAAGAAGACACTCAAGACGTCGTTCCTCCAGTTGAGTCTTTACATATGTGCCATCCATAAGAGTAAAAACCCTGGTAGAACCAAAATGTAAAGAGGCATGTTCGTCGTCAAGCCATAGTAAACCCAAGATCAATTCAGCAGCACGTAAGTCACGTAAGACGGAAAAAGTCCGTTGAAAATCGTGACAAGCCAGCTCAAAAGTAGCATCACAAACTGTCGACGAAGTCACCCGTTGTCCGTTGGCGAGTTGAACATGTGTCTTGGTCGGAGACTTACGAGTTTGTAAAGCAAAGCGTCGTACGAAGTCCTCAAACACGAAGTCACGAGTCGCAGCGCAATCCACCAAACAAGTAATCATGTGTCCACCATCAAGAGTTTTCACAGTCAGTTCGGTACGAATTAACGGTCGAGCTTCCGTGAGGTCAGTTAGTAGTGCTGTAGCTGGCGGGAAAAAATGTTGTAGCGTTGCGATGGACTCTTCCGTGTCGAAAGGATGTACATGTACCGCAGGGGGTTGGTCAAGTATTGCAGGCGAAGGCAGGTCGTAAAAAGGACAATCAGAGTCAACTAACCACGGTTGTACATCCCAAGGAGATGGAGCAACCACTTCTTGTTGAGCTAGATTCTCCAGCGATTGACGAGTAAAAAGTTGTGTCCGTGCTGGGCATTCTTGGTACAATTTCTAGTGTTTAGTGAGCTGAGTGAATTTCGCCCATTTAGGTAGAACAAAGACAACCATCGTAGATGTTGGAGCTGTCCGACGACAACTCTCAAAATGCTGTCCAATTTGTGCAGCCAACTCCCATGGTGGATTAATGAACACCCATTCTCTTGACAAATCCCTCTCGAAAATAGAGTCACTCGGCGAACAGTGAGGTGTCACCGTGCGTGTTTAGACCCTCATTATCAGCACATCCCTCCAAGGTAAATGTAAAGTCGAAGCGCGCATGCAGAGGTTCGAAAACAGAGTCAACCAGTTTCCAATCAATTGAACGTCTGGTTACAAGTCTACGACTTTGTATCTGCTTTGTCTAACGACGACGACATGCTACTCTTGTTGCATGTGTCGCGAATGTAGTCGATGGAGATGTCGAACGTGTTCCGACGACCTCTGTCGCTAACAATGTCTATGGACGAACAATAGATGTAGCCGACTGCTCAAGTTCGCTGGTAGAACAACCTTGCCATCATCATTGCTTCTTAGATGTCGCGTCCTCATTCGCTTTGCCCTTCACGTCATGGTACTGAAATAGTCGGTGCCCCTTCTTGTGGCACTTGAAACAAAGTCCCTCCTCCATATACCGCTTGCGTTTCTTCAAAAGTCAACGCATTAGCGATAGCACTAAAATTAATTCGGCCAGAGTTTGAAGAAGGTCGGCCACGACCACCACCTTGACCTCCTCCACGTCCACGGCCACGACCACCACCATTGCGCGCCCAGATCTTAGAGTCTCTCACTAAGGGATCCTCAACAATACGCTTTCTTGTTGGTTGTCCTCCTCCAGGTGTTGTAGATGGGCATGTTGTTGATTTCATACGTCCGAGTTGTCGCAAATCCATCACAACATCATTAAGAACATTTTGTAGCTCCACAAGCTAAATGTCGTAACCTCTCTGTGATCGATGCGACTTGGCATGAGTCTTCAACTCAAAGTTAGCCAGGCCATTAATTAACCGAACACACTGGACATCAGCTGTAAGTTGCTGGCGAGACCGACGTAAAAAGTCGTTGAACTATTGGATGTAACAAGCGTAACTCATATTGCCTTGCGTAAGACTTAGTAGAGTATCAATCGCGTCGTCTCGTATATTGGGGAGCATCGATGTCTTCCGTAGCTCCGCGACAAGTAAGTCAAACGTAGCAGAGATGGCAGCATGCTGCTTACGTTTAACCACCAACCGTTCAGGGGTCCAGATGAATGTGAAGTAACTCAAATAACCGAGTCGTAAGAGTTAGCCGTAATTCCGAGCAAAAGAAAGCGTTGTGGTTGCGCCTCAAGCCAATCTTCTAGTTCACGGGCGTTTGCACCAGATTGATATGGCGAATTAACCGCTGCCTTACGATGAGTCGTAGTTAGGGTCACCGATAGACCAGCAAAATTGGTTGCAGGCATCGGGGTTCCCACACGTAAATCAATCGGCGTCTCTCCACCCAAATGATTAATGTAAACACGAATGAGAAGCCAAATATGTCAAGAATCAACGGAAGAAAACCGGGGGTACATGAAGAACTGCCTCGGGATTGACGTATCGTCGTTGAACAGTGCATGGGACGTGTAGACGGCACGACGAAAAATCTCCCACTGAGTCACGTAACCAAAGTGAAGTAACTCGCTCTTATGTTTCATGGCAGGAAGTTACCCCGTCTTGGCGGGCGTAAGAGTCAAATCACCAATATCGAGTGTCTCCGGTACGACGAAAGAACCATCCGGATTAATAGTCGACTGCGTTGTAATAGTCTTCTTGAGATGAGCAAATGTACGCAAAATGGTCGTAACATACGGAATAGGAACGGAAGCCGTGTAGACGTAAACGAGTTGTCCGACATGTAACATGACTCGAACCGGTGTGTCACTCAACAACGTTACATCATCCGGAGTCAAGATGAGGCCAGTTTCCTCATGTAACTCACGAACGGCAGCATCAACATGCTCTTCGTTAGTCGAAATAGAACCAGACAGGAACCAAGTGTTACCAGGACGAGGCTCACGTTGTAACACTAGCTTAATGTCGGAAAGCTTAGTCCCTCCGACATGCAGTTAGACCACCACGGAACGACCAGGCCTAACGGACGCCATGTCGAGTCAATCAAGAAGCGTTGAACGAATCAAACGAGAGCGAAAACGTGCGTCGACCAAAGAGCTCCGAAACCAATGTGGAGGTTAGCCTTCCAAAGCTAACTGCTACCACAAATCTATTATGTTCTTTTCTGTCCCTACTCGAATGTTGAATGGTGGTGCACATGGAGAAGATGAAAAGATGTCCCATTGCTTGTACTTTAGCAGTATATAGTAATTGAATAAAGGAATTGTTAAATGGTTCTGTCACCTCCCTCTACTGCACCGGGCTTAAATAGCTTTCCGCCCAAATAGCTTACGCCCGCTAACACTCGCTTATATGTCATGCGTTAGGGCCTTCCAACCGTCGTCAATAGTCTAGTGACGCTGCTCGTCTAGCATGGGGAATCACATTCTGCATAGGAAACCTCGCTTGGCTCGTCATTTGGCTAGTTAGATTTATTGTGCGTACATGTACGTACCGGGAGGTATTGGTCGTACAATACGCATCAAAACCCTCGCTAATATTGCCGTAGCGACGTACCCACGTTGTAGTCCTTCCGATGGACAAGCACGAATTGGAATTAAGAACGAGTGCATGTACAATGTCATTCTAAGTGTTGCATGTCTGTACTCGTCACCCTTAGATCAAACATGGTCCATAAATGAGTCGTAACTTGAGAGTCTCGAAGGCTTCCAAACAAGCAGGCGTGAGCGTGACTTTTTGCGGTTGGGACTTTCGCATTAAGTCCGGCAATGGACGGTTAGGTCGCTAAAATGATGAATGAACATTATGGTGTAGAAGTTACTGAATTGCACAAAACTGCGAACCTCATTATGTGTCGTGGGCAATGGCCAGTCTGCAACGGCCTCGATTTTCTTTGTCGAAACGGAAAAGTTACTAGCAAATACAGTGTAGCCCAAGTACTCCATATTTTGATGGCCGAAGAAGCATTTCGAAAGACGCAACTTCATGCTTTCCTCTTTGAAACGTTGAAGCACAAGACGCAAGTGTTCGAGGTGCTCCTCCAAGGTGCGATTGTAGACACAAACGTCATCGAGGTAAACCGTCACTAACTTGTGTAAAAAGTCGCGGAGGATGTCGTTCATCATCCGCTGGAACGTAGCTTGTGCCTTGCACAAGCCAAATGGCATGGTGATCCACTCCATCAAACCAATAAGAGTCTGAAAGGCAGTCTTGTGGACGTCCTCGTCACGTACTCGAACTTGCTAGAAGTCAGACGCGAGGTCGAGGTGGGCGTAAAAGTTCGTGTTCTTTCGCTCATCAAGAGTGTCGTCCACACGCGGAAGTGGGTAGGCGTCTTTACGCGTTACCTCGTTAAGTCATCGGTAGTCAATGGACAAGCGTAGCAGCGAGCCATAATCTTTATGCACAAAAATAATTGGCGAGCCGAACTAATTGTGGCTTGGTCGAATCAAACTAGCCTCCACAGCGTCTTTGAGATGACGGTTGAGCTCAGCGCGCTCAACAGGCGTCAGCGTGTTAAGACGCTGACTTTTCATCCGGCTGACTTGTGTCAACGGGATAACCCCATTGTCGCCTTACATGCGGCGAATCTATTGGTTGCAACAACTCCGGAAAGCCATCGTAGAGTACCGACCGGAAGTTCTCACGTTGTTTTGTTGTCAAATCCTCTCCAATGTGAAATTACGCTGGCAGTTCCGAGGCTGGCGTGATGTTAATCGCGTAAAAAACAGCCTTACGTCCCATGATTCGGCGCGTCTTGCGCATGAGCTTTTGTTTTGTGTCTGATGACACTAGTAGGCATTCAGGTCGTCGATCCTCCGTATGAATCTCAACTAATGTACCGTCCACCAGGGAGAAGACACGTGACGTGCCGAACTTTAAATAAGCTAGCTCGTCGTCCAACCATGGTAATAAACCGAGCACAAGATAAGTAGCACGTAAATCACATAGAACATAAAAAGTCCGTTTGAATTTGTGTTTAGCCAGCTTGAACGTAATCTTGCAAGGTGCAGAAGACGTTACACGTTAACCACTAGCGAGTAAAACTGGGTCTTAGCCTTAGACTTCAACGGTGGTAAAGAAAAACGTCGTACGATGAAGTCTCCGGCCACGAAGCCAAGCGTCACAACGCAGTCGACTAATCCAGAAATTAGTTGTCCGCCTTCTAGAGTTTTCAGGTTGGGTTAGGGTTCGAATTAACGGGCAAGCTTCAGCGAGATCAGCTGACATGGCGTTAGCGTCCGAAGAAAATTGTCGCAGCGTATGGATGGAAGTTGTAGGCTCGTCTGGTGGTATAAGCGGCGATGGGGGTTCCACAGAAAATATTGTCGGGGCTGAATCGTAAAACTCACAATCAGCATCGACCAACCACAATTGAACTGACCAAGGAGCAAGAGCAACAATCCTTTGCTGAGTCGGGTCATTACCCGACTGGCGAGTAAACAAATGTGTCCGAGATGGGAATTCTTGGTACGATTTCAAGTGATGATTGATGTCTTTAACTTAGTTCACTTAGGTAGATTGACCATAACCATTGTAGATGTTGGAGATGTACGCCGACAACTCTTAAAATGGTATGTCATTTATTTTGCTAACTCCAAAGGTGCGTTGAAAAACACTTGCTCCCCACTCAAATGTCTCTTCAAGAGAGAGTCACGCGGTGAACTAAGTCACCATGCGAGTAAAGAATTTCGTAACCAACATAGCCTTCCAAAGTGTAGTCCAAACGTGCGTGCAGAGGCTCAAAAATACAGTTGACATGTTTCATGTCAATCGAACGTCTAGTTTTTACAGGTTTACCACGGTCTTTCTGTTAGCAGTAGCACCCCGTTGCCTAGTGCTTATGTACAAGGTAGCTATTTGTCATCCTAGTACTAAGTGTTATGCTACTTAGTGGTACTGTATTCCCTATTAGTGGCGGTCGGCCGGCCCTGCCGGTGCCTTCGCCGGCCGCCATCTCCCTCTTCTCACTTCTCTAGTCACCACAGCCGGGCCCCTTGTGGGGCCGGCACGACCTCCGTGTAACTATCCGTTCCCGATTTCGAAAGATTACAGGCCCTCCACCAAGTTCGACTAGAGAAGAGCGTGTGCAAAGCGCTCGGCGCCACGCTAGTCCTACCTACTCCCACGTAAGAATAAGTAGAGCGTGTGTAAAGCGCTCGGTGCCACGCTAGAAATACATCGTCCAACCGACACCACACTTCGCTTTCGAGCCGGTTTTCCGCGACTATCCTACCATCTCCCACGAAAAAGGAGAAGGGCGTGTGTAAAGCGCCCGTCGCCACGCTTGCCCCACCAAGCTTTCAATCTCACTTAGCCTTCAGCCAACCAATGCTCTCGACCGGATTTGGTTGTTTAAAACCGACATGAGAAATTTCGGCATGTGCGTACATTAATAAGTACTGCTATTGTTTTTTCCCGAGGCAACGCCGCAACGCTCAACTAACTTAGCGGGGACCTTACCTTGCCCACGGCGAAAGGGGGGAGTCAACACGAGCATCGCATGATGTCTATGCTTTTGCGTGTCTACACGCTCCTAACAACCCTATTGGCTTTGTTTCTTCCTCGCTGGTCGCTCTCATGCGTCGGCTAATTCGCCCGTGGGTAGTTGTTCCCGCTTCATGTCCGACTAGTACATTACGCATTACATTTGGAACCGCTTCATATCGGCAACTCGCCGGCAGCGGCACGTTCTAGTGAGCGTATGTCGCTACACCTGCCCGGCTTGAGACGTACACTACAAGCACTACACCTTTGACCAAGATAGCACCTTCCTCGACGCAAGCTAGGACGACGTCAAGACCTCGGCTACCTTGAGGGGGGGGATGTTAGCACTAGCATCCCGTTGCCTAGTGCTTCTGTACAAGGTAGCTATTTGTCATCCTAGTACTAAGTGTTATGCTACTTAGTGGTACTCTATTCGCTATTAGTGGCGGTCGGCCGGCCCTGCCGGTGCCTTCGCCGGCCGCCATCTCCCTCTTCTCACTTCTCTAGTCACCACAGCCGGCCCCCTTGTGGGGCCGGCATGACCTCCGTGTAACTATCCGTTCCCGATTCCGACACACTCTGCTTGCTCTGACGACGACGACCATCTACCAACTTAGTTGGTGTCGTCACTAAAGTCGATGGAGGCGTCGAAGAAGAAACTTCCACCTCTATCGCTAATAGTGCTTCAAGACGACAAGTAGATGTAGGAAGATGCTCTAGCTCGTCCGAAGAGCATTCATTCCACCATCATTTTTCTTGTCGGGAAGGTCGACATGTGTCTTGTCAATAAATTCCGGGCAATAGAAGAGACGGTGTCCTTTCTTGTGACGCTTTAAGCAAATCCACTCCTCTTGGTGTCGTTTTTGTTCTTGGAGTGTCAAAGCTCAAACGATGGCGTTGAAATTAATGAGGCCGGTGTTTCGAGAAGTCTTGCCGTGGCCTAGAATGCCACGTCCTTGACCACGGCCACGACGAGATCCCTCACCACGTTCCTATCCAAAACCTTCATCACGTTCTTGACGCTTAGTAGCTACTACCTTTGGGTTGTCAAGTGGTCGCTTCTGAATTTGTCGACCACCTCGAGATGAAAATGCTTTGCCGAGATGTGGCGAGTCGGTCACGAGGTCATTCAAGAAATCTTGTAACTCAACCATTGGCATGATATAGTCTTTCTCTTGAGAACGATAAAACTTGGCATGACTATAGAGCTGAAAACTCGACAAACCTTTGATGATGGTGACGCACTAGAAGACAGCCGAGAACTATTGTCGGGACCTCCGCAGGAAGTCGTTGAGTTCCTTAGTGTAGATTGTAGGCGGCGTAAATCTGGGAACCTTGCGTAAGTTGTAGCATGTCCGTAATTGAGTCATATGTGATGTTAGGCAGCAAAGAAGTCTTACGTATCTTTGTAACAAAAAAGTCGAACGTGTTTGGAATAGTTGCTTGGGTCTTATGGTTTAACCACCAAGCAACTGTTTATAGCACCGGAGATCTCTAATGTAACCCACACAACAACGTTATACGTGGCGGGATTGATGCCCAACATGATAAAACGTCGAGGATGCATCTCTAACCAGTCCTCCAACTTACGTGCGTCTTGTCTAGACTAGCAGGGAGTGTTAATCCCGGCCTTACGATGCGTCTCAGTCGGCGTTACGATGTGCTAGTAAAGTTGGTTGTAGGTGCCGGAACTCCCATGCGTAAATCAGCATACGTCTCACCACACAACTCATTAGTGTAGACCTTGATCAACATTCAAACAAGATCATAGTCGGCAGCAGTGAAAGGGGGGTGGAAGAAGAGCTGCTTTGGTAACGTGTCCTCGTGAAGAAAAAGCTATCGAGAAATCACAACGCCTCAAAATGATTCCAAATAAGCCATGTAACCAACACGAAATAACTCGTACTTATGTTGAGTCTCGCTGGAAAGGCCAATCTTAGATGGCGTAAGCGGCAGTCCGCCAATGTCAAGAGCAATACTCGGAAATATGTACATACCATCAAAGTGTACATCCGACTGAGCAATAACAACTTGCTCGACCATAGATGCCGTAAGTAGATTAGCAGTCACGTACGGAACATGTGCCGGTGTCGTAAAGACGTAAACGAGCTGATGATGGCCAACGGGTAACGGTACGCGTACATGGTTGTGTCACTCAACAACGAAAGATCGTCGACGGTGATAGTTAGGCAAGTTTCCTCAAACAACTCATGTACGGCAACTCCGATAGGTGCTTCATAGGTACAGTTATGAGTGCGACTCCGATAGGGCAAAATCGAACCAGCAAGAAACCAAGTTTTATACGGGGTTAGATCAAGTTGTAACACGAGTTTAATGGCCGAGTCTTTCGAACCTCCAACTGGTTGTACGAACACAATGTAATTACCGGGTCCAAGTGAAGCCATCTCGAGTCAATCAAACATCGTCGAACGAGTCAAACAACAACGCAGGCATGTAGAGATCTAGAGCTGCGAAACCACTGTGGCAGTCTGCATTTCTAGGGCTAAATGCTGACACAATTATGTTATGTTATGTTCCATCATGTTTTGTTGTTGCTTATGCAAAAGGAAGGGCACAAAGAGAGAAATGGAAGGTGTTTGATTGGTAAGTGTTATCAACATATTGTAAACAAACGAAGGGATTGATTAAATGTTTCTGTCACTTCCCTCTACCGCACTATGCTTAATTAGCTACAGCCTAGCTAGCTTCCACAAGTTCTCGTATAGTCCTCGTGCCGTGCGTTGGGGCTCTCGCGACGGTCAAAACAGATTAGCGACGCGGCTTGTCTGTCTCGGAAAATCGGACTAGCGCGTCATGTGGCTAGTTAGATAATTGTGCGTACATGTACGTACCGGGAGGTACTAGTAGAACAATACAACATAAGTACCCTCGTTAATTGTAGTAGAGACGTACCCACGTAGTACGCCCTTCCGATGGATCAAATTAGGAACGAGTACATGTACAATGTCATGCGATGCACTGTTGAAGGATTGCACTCGTCACAAGGCTCGATGCACTAGGCTTGAATAGCTCTAGCCTAGCTAGCTTGCACATGTTTTGCATGGACCTCGTGCCATGCGCTAGGGCTGTCGTAACTATATGTACAAACTAGCAACGCGGGTTGTCTCTCTCCGGAAATCAGTCGAACGCGTCATGTAGCTTGTTAGATTAACTATGCGTACATGTAGTGATGTACGTACCGGGAGGTACTAGAAGTACAATACATGACAATACCCTCGGCAATTGCAGTAGCGACGTAACCACGTGGTGCGTCCTTCCGATGGAAAAGTATGGATCAAATTAGGAACGAGTACATGTGCAATGTCATGCAATGTACTGTTACATGATTGTATTCAATACACTCGTACCATAGCAAGGCGATCGGACTTGGCGATAGATCTAACTGTAGGCTGTTTCTTTTTCCTCAGTGAAGGGGAATTTTGTGGATTTCACAACGGGACTTTTTTGCTGATGAGTAGTATGTAATGCAATGATTTCCGTCCCCCGGCTCTGCCGGAATTTGATTAGACTCCCATGATCGGTCTTATTAACGTAGTCCCTATGAGTGTCTAGGATTAGGGATGGCAGCCCGAATTTATTTTCTAAGTCCTAGATGGCATAAGCAAGAAGGCCCATAGACAACAGCCGCACATCGCGATAGCGGTACATGTTGTAAATCATTTTCATTTTCATTTGATGGCCGTTAGACAATCAACTACCGATCAATTGTGTCGGTATTGTTGTAATTCAATTTCCAGTTTCTGCTATCGCAAATTAATGCTTGTTGTTGCTTGTCCATGCAAGTGAAAAATGCAAATGGAGAGAGCTTGAAGCTGTCTAGATATTAAGTGTTAACAACATAATGTAATCAAACACAGATTGGTCCCGTCTCGATCCATGCACACCCCCGTCCGACATTACCGTTGCCCCTCCCGTCGCACTTTCTTCCTAGTCTCGGCGCCCCTCCCCCTCCGGTGTTTGTTAAAGGAAAGGAAGTCCATAGCTTCAAGTGGCGTATGGCTAGCGCTCCTGCCACCGCGCCAGATTTTCTCTTGTCTCCGGTCCTTCTCCGACTATTTTCCAACACTTGTCTGATCGCACGGAATCCGCGCCATACTCCCCCTCGGTGGCTTATGTTGGCAAGGAGCCATATCTTGAAGCAATACGCCGTTGCATTAATCCTTACCACAGTGCATGATACAACCAATCGATAAATGGGTACCACTTGGGGGATGGATTGGTCGAAGTCGCGGATTGAGGCACCACTCCGCAAATAATAGTGTCGCGTATGGAAATACTTAATAGGGAAACCCTCCGTACCGGGGTTTTACGGCGACGGTCGATCTTGCGAACTTCCACTCCCAAACCGTGTCGCTCCTCCGATTGCGACCCTCCTCCGGCATGCGTAACGTCGCGCCCCGCCCCTATGGGGGGCACGAGTCCCACATTACTGATTGATGGCTAGCGAGCGCCTCACCTTGGTGATGCTTCCCGGCAGTCCGCCGCAAGCTCCAACGCCCGCCACCAGCTCTAATCCACCCGTACCCTTCTCGTCGCCAAACAACTCATGAGATACATCTCCCACTACGTGAACATGGGGGTATTTAGGAGGAATCCAACCTTAAGAAGTCATATCGGACTAGCCGATCGGGAGATCTCGGCGTTGGTGTACAAGTATTGTTTTCAAAAGTCCTAAGTACATGGCGTTCGCGACAGCTGCTGATCCCGCAGGTCGTAGCTTCCGGCTCACTCCGCTTGACTCCCTACCGTGCCAGGCTTGGTGAAGCATGGGGTTACCAACGCCCGCCACGAGGAGGTGGGTGAGAGTGTCGATGGACCTGCGAGCGCACCCCCTTCCGGGGCCACCACCATTGCGCCGTTGGCGGGCGCCGAGGAGCAACATTTATCTCGAATGAGGGCGTGCGTGGAACGAGACGGGGCCGTCGACGACAGGTACGATGGGGTTTTTAGCCTATCTCCCCCTCCCCCCCCCCCCCCCCCCCCCTCCCCCTCCCACCCCCAGGTTCGCTATGACCGGAGTTGCACATGTG
>JAPMLY010001045.1:0-157382 GCA_026401115.1 Tetraselmis chui | reverse complement strand
GGTTTGTAGGTCGTGGGGGGTGCGGCGGTGTGGGGGTGAGTGGGGGGACTTTCTGAGGGTGTGGCGTGTGTGCTTCAGGACGCCGGACGGGGGGGCTGGTTTGAGGGCTGGGTCTGTTGGTGTGCGTGCCGTTGGAGAGGAGTCCATGGGGTCGGTGTGGGGAAGGGAGGGGGGGAGGAGTTGGAGGGGGGGAGATATCATGTGGGGGGTGGAGTCAGTGCGTTGGGGGGGGGAAGGAGGTGGGGGGTTAATGCCGGTTGGGTGGGAGGAGGCTGTGGTGGGGTGTGTGAGGGGGGTGGAGGAGGAATCCATGTGGTCAACTGAGGTTTCGAGGATGGTGGGGAGGGGGGGAGGGGGAGGAGGGGTGGTGGCGGGCAAGGGGGAAGGGTCAGCAGGGTGAGCGGGTTGGGGGTACGTATGATGGGCGGGGGAGGGGGAGCGACGTTTTTTGGAGGGGCGCTGGTTGCGAGTGCGAGGGGGAGGGGGGGAGTATGAAGGGGCCAGTTGGATGTCGGGTAGAGAGTCGAGGTCGAGGGGGGTATCGTCTGGGGTGTCCAGCAGGGAGCCGTCCGCAGGTTCTTGTTGCCATGCCTCGTAGGTGTTGGTCGCCTGCAAGTGTCCTGTCCATTCGAGAAGGAGAGAGGGGGGGTTGCGAAGGAGGGATTTGTTTTTTGCGAGGGTGAGCTGAGGGGGGGAGGGGGAGGTGGTGAAGATGGGGTCTGTGATGCGGGACCTGCCGAAGGTGGAGTAGTGGTGGGGTGTGATGTATAGGGAGCATGTGGTGTTGGTGGGGGTGCCGCGGTGTATGTAGGTGTGGGGGAGGGGAATGGTGGCAGTGCCGTTGGTTGAGATAAGGATGCAGTACATGATTTTGGTGAGGGAGATTTGGATGCTGGTGTTGATGTGAGGGGAAGGGGAGGGGTGGGAGCGGAAGTATGAGCCGTCAGGAAATTTTTTGAGGGAGGTGTGGTGTGAGATGTCGAAGGTGGAGGGTGTGGAGTTGTGGGAGTGGGTGTGTGACTGTGCGTATTCTGAAGCTGTTTGATGGAGGAGGGTGGAGAGCCAGTGTGAAGAAGGGATAGTACCTTGAGATGTGGGTTGGGGGAAGGGGAGGGGGTGGGGGGACTGGATGAGGACTGTGGTGAGGCAGGTGTCAGTCCAGGAGGTGCCTGGGACATGGCCTGTGAGAGGGGGGGGTGTGATGGTAATTGTGTAGTTTTGGGGGGTGGGGGGTACGGTGTGAATAGCATTTTGAAGGGTGGCATGAAAATGTACAGGTCCTGATTGTGAAAGAACTGGGTTATGGGGTGGGTGGAGGATATGCATCCAGAAGGAGAGGGGGTCGTTCACGACCTGGACGGGTTCCCGTGTAGGTTGTAGGGCGTCCGCGATCTGGAGCAGGAGTTGGGCTGGTTCCGGGAGGTCCTCCATTCGGGGGGCAGGGGTGGTGGCGCTGGCGTTCCAGGTGTCGGCGAGTTCCGTGGCGAGTCGATCCAACAGGAGGGCCTGTATCAGGGGAACGACGTCTGGGCCGGAGAGATGAGTGAACAAGGAGGAGCTAATTTTCAGGCGTTGGCCCGAAATTGCGGGAACGGCTACAGCACGTATAATCTGAATTTCTTGCTGTCTCAGGGTGGTGGAAAGTTGGGGGTCCGAGGCGGCGCAGGGTGGCGTTGGACCTCCCGACGGGAGTTCACGCTGGCGTGAAGCGAGCTGATAAAGTAAGCCAACTGTGATGCAGGAGGTGGGGATGTCCAGTCGGACCTCCTGGTGGCCATGTGAGAGTGCGACTGGCAGTGGGGTGAGATCGTGTTGCTGGGGCATGGCTGGGTGTGGGGTGCGGGTGACTGAGGCTGTCCATTTCGCACGATGGGCGAGTTCCCGACCGATTATATTTTTCGCGCGGGCCGGAATATCGGTTAGGGCGTGAACTTTTTCGAGAAGCCAGCGTCGAGCGAGGGAGCAGGCGGAGAGGAGCATAAGTGAGGAAGACGGCGTGTTTGGTAGGAACACACCGTGGAGCCAGAAGCTGGCAGTGTCAGGAGGGGCGGTGGAGTACTGGCCTGTCAGTAGGTAGGAGTCGATCAGGCGAGCAGAGAGGTCAACGGCCCCTCCAAGGTCGGGGGCAGTCGTCGGGGTGGAGAGGACCAGGGGAGTTTGAAGCCCTGTGCCCGGCGTGGGTTCCAGGGGTGTGCCTCGTCCGTAGTCCGCATGTGTGAGCTGTGGGGCTGTGAGGAAAGGAGCGAGTGGGTGACCCACAAGGCGGTTGCGGGGGCCGATGTGGTCTTCCGCGAAGAGGGGTGTGGGGCGGTCTTTGAGGAGTACCTGTTTGTATGATTCCGGGAGGGCGGAAGGTGATGACATAGTGGTCGTAAGGTGGGTGTCGATGTGTGTGTAAGTGGTGGATTTGGAGTGGAGAGAGAGAGGGTTAGAGGTGGTCAGCGTGTGTTGGCGGCACACGACCAGGTCTGATGGGACCTGGGTTTGTTTTTCACGGACGTCTGATGGGAACGTCCGGACGCTCGGAGGGGCGCGTGAGAGTGCGCCGGCTCCGTGGGAGAGTGATTTTTGTAATCTTGTTGATACGCACGAGTGTCGTAGTATTGGACGGAGTACTCGGAATGTTTGAGATGTAGGTGGCGCAGATTCCGGCATGTGAACCGAATTCAAATTTGTGAAAGCTGCGCCTTGGAGTGTGTACCGTCTGATGTGCCTACGGATCCACTGACCTGGGTGAGCTAGGCTCGGGTGGGGAGAGGTGATCGGTGCCCGTCGTCCGACGGGCCCTGTGGTCACCAGTCTATCGCTCATAGGGAGGCCAAGCCCGGAGCGAAGACGGTCGGCGTTGCTCATCCGAGCTACCGACCCATCCCCTATATTTTTAACGTCAGCAGTACTTTAGTAGTACTTCGGATCTTTTTACTGTCTTTAGTGACGGTAGGATGTAAGTCTAAATATCGCTAGTCTCCACGATACGCGGCCTGCTCCAGCCGCTGCGGTGTCACTGATCAGCAAGGCTGTTCAGCTTGAGCTGGTCGAGGCGAACCTGCCTGACCTCGGCTCATGTGAGACTCCGGTCGAGCCGGAGCTAAGGGGGAAAGGCAGGTGAAAAGCCCCCCTCGCATAGGTCGTCGTCGGTCCCGCCTCGATCCGTGCTCAACCCCGCCCGAGGTATTAGCTGCTCCTCCCGACGCAGCGCGCCACCTAGCCGAGTCTTCTCTCCTCCTTCGGGGGCTGAGAAGAGAAAATATCTAGGCTGCATACGTTGCCGCCTGGCTCTCCTGCCCCCGAGCCAGATTTTCTCATGTCCCATGTCCTTTTCTTGTCTGTTTCCAACACCTATTTGATCGCGCGGTGGCCGTCCGTACCCTCCCCCGGTGGTTTACGTTGTTAGGGGGCCGCCTTTACGAGCAATGTGCCGCTACGATAACCCTAGGCATACTGCTTGAGGCAGCCTATCGATAACCGGGTACCGACTAGGGAAGGGGTTGGAAGAACACATGGATCGAGTCGCCGGTCCTCAAAAGATGGTGGGTACGGGAATTTTTCCAAAACCCCCCGTACTGGGCTTTTCCGGCGGCGGGTGATCCTAAGGACCGCCGCCGCCAGACCCTGCCGCTCCTCCGGCTGCGACCCACCTCCGTCATGCGTAGCATCATGCCTCGCCCCCAGGGGAGACTTAAGGCTCTCGCAAGGCTGGCGACATATAGCGAGCGCCGTGCCCTAGTGCTGCTTCCCAAATGTCCGCCGCCTGCTCCGACACCCTCGTCCCTCCGCCGATCCGTCCGTATCCTTCTTCGCCAGAAAAAAAATTTTGCAAACGCCGCCCCCGCCCCATCGTCGGGAGAGCATCTGCGAGTATTTAGTCGCGGAAAAGACATATCGGACTAGCCGAGCGGGAGATCATTGTGCCGGTGTACGGATATTATGTTTTTCCAAAACCCTCCGTACCGGGCTTCCCGACAACTCTTAATCCCGCGGATCGCAACCGTCGGCACCTCGTTCAGCCCCCTACCGTGCCAGGCATGGCACGGCTATGGGGTTACTAGCGCCCACCGCGTGGAGGTAGAGGTAGGTGCCGACGGGCCTGCGAGCGCACCCCTCTCCGGGGCCGCCGCCGCTGCGCCGCCGGCGGGCGCCGCTTGTGGGTGAATTGGATGTTGGTGAGTGTGGTGTGTTTTTTGTGGAAAGTAAAGTCGGCGCCGTCCTCCGCGGCTCGGGCGAGGAGGGCACCGTGTTTGGATGTTTGTGAGAGAGGGGTGTGAGTGTGTTTGGTGCTATGAGTGTGAGCATCGGTTTTGAGGTTTGTGTACCTATAGGGTATAGGTTCCCCTAGGGTTTGTTGAATGAGGGTGTATGGCCAAGTCCAGTGGCCTATTGACACGTATGAACCTGTGGTGTATGTCGTGTCTGGTGGGTGTCCATCTGCCACTTGGTTAGCTAGTGTGTCTGCGAGGTCGTTCCCTAATGAGTGGTTGTGTGCCTTAATTTTGCTGAGATGTGTGCGGGCGCCTGCATTGCAGCGGAGTTTGATGGTGTGTGTGATAGAGTGGAGTGTGTCGCGGTGGATGTTGTGTCTGTAAGCTGATGGGCAGTTCATATAGCGTTGTATGAGGCGGAGGGAGCACGCACTGTCAATAAGGAGGTGGGTGTGGCCTAGTTGGAGGCCTATGTCTATGCCGGCGAGTTCGGCGCGGTTGATGGTGTGTGAGGGAGGGGTAGAGGTCACCCGAATTTTGATGCGGGTGTCCGAGGCGGGGTGGGTGGCTGTTGCTCCGAGGGGGGAGGAGCATCCCTTCTTGGAGCCGTCTCTGTAGACGAAGTCCTGCCAGTTCCATGCAAGTATTCCTCTTGTGAGGGAGTATGTTAGTTTCGTGCGTTCCGGGAGGGGATAAGTAAGGGGGTGGGAGGGGTTGGGGGGGAGATGGTAGATGCCTGCTGAGTGTGGTGAGTAAGTGTCGAGGAGGTGCGAGGGTGGAATGGTGGTAGTGGGGTTGGGAAGGTGTGTATTGTAAATTGATTCGAGTGTGTTGTGGAGGGCGGTCATGGCTGTGTGCGATGGTAAGGCTGAAAGTGCGAGGGGGTTGGCTACGAGGTAGATGTCGACTATCCAGCGTGTGCCGAATGGGGTGGGGGTGGGGCTGCCTGTGTGTTGGTCGGGGGGTAGGGAGGTGTTTGCGTCGTTGGGAGGGGTGTAGCGGTGGTGTGTGTAAGGAGAGTTTATGTATTTGGAATGTCGATAAGGTGTGTGTTCCCAACGGGGGAGGATGAGGATGGTGGCGTTGGGTGTGTGAGGGTCTGTGAGGTGGGCGCTTGTGATTGCGTGTTCCATGGCGCGGCGCATGCATTCGTGGTCGTATTCCGGGTTGGCTATGTGTGTGCCGTGCCATCTGTGTGGGGCGTTGCTGCCGCTAGATGAGAAGACTATATCTTCGGGGTAGAGTGAGTGATATGTGTGACAGTTTAGTGATTTGTCGAGGGGGTCGGAGTAGAGTTCTGTTTGGGTGTAAAATGTGTTGCGGAGGGCTGTGAGTAGGTCCTCCCTAGTGGCCCATCTGCTGCGTGTGGTGGTGGCGGGTGTGGGTGAGTGGATTTCTGAACGGGAACCGAGGCGGGTGAGAAGGTGGTAGACCTCCTCTTCGAACGAGAGTTGCGTGTGGCCGGGGCGGAAGAGCTAGAAGAGGTGTCGGATGCGGGGGCCGTTGAGGGTAGTGACCGCGCGGCCGTCGGGGGTGCATAGGATGGTGGTGTCATGTAGTGTTGGGTGGGCGTGAATGGTGAATCTGCCAGTGGGGAGCATGTCGAGGTCGGGGTGGATAGGGTCGTGGTTGAATGTGATGAGGGGGTGTGTCCATGGGGGGGGCACCATGTTCGGGTAGGATGGGTGTGGTGGAGGGGACAAAGCCTGAGTTAAATGCGGAGAGGGCGGTGGGGCCGGAGGGGGTCTCACTGATGGTGTCGTGTAGCTTCAGGCATGGGGCCCACTAGACCTCGTGGAGACGAGGGATGTCGTGTTGTTGGCCGCGTTCGCACCAGTCGCACTGCCATGTGATGGGTCCCTGTGCTGGACGGCATTGGGAATGGACGGCAAAGTGCGGGAACGTGCAGCAGGTGGAGGTTGGGTCTGTGTGAAGGGGTCCATGGCAAATGGAGCAGGTGGTGGGGGAGGGGGTGGGGAGGGTTACCGATGTGGGGTTGGAGGACATGAGGCGGAAGCCGTCGTCTAGTTGTAGTTGGATGTCCCATTCCATGAGGTGTTCCGGGGCCCATTCCACCATGTACTGGGCTTGGCCGTAATATGTGTCTTTGTATTTAGAGATAATGCGTGTGACGTCGCAGGGGGGGTAGTGGTGGTCTGAGGGTGAAAGGTATGCGGTCTCGATGTGTGTGGTTTATGCTAGGGAAGGGTGTGTTTGGGTGTGGGGGTTGTGGATGCCGGAGGAAATGTTGGTGGGGGAGCGGGGAAGGTGGGGGGAAAGGAGGGGGAGCCATGAGGGGTGGATGGTGGTGGTGGGGGATGCTTGTTTGGGAATGAGGTGTGCGATGGGGAGGCGGTTGTGGATAGTGGCAAGGGGCTATGTTAGGACCGCGGCGAGAAGGCGGACTGGGACTGAGAGTGGGGCGGAGGTCCCTGTGTGTATGGAAATGGATTTGCATGATTTGAGGAGAAGGGAGGTGGAGGTGGCGCGGAGGAGGACTTGTGGCCATGTGGTGATGTTGTGTTTCCATAGGGGGTTGAGGCGGGGGAGGAGGGAAGTGTGTGTTTTGCGGGGGGAGAATTCACAGTATGCTTGTTTGTAAGTGTGGGGGTCAGTGATGTGTGTGGCATTTTTTCGGAGTGAAGCGAGGAGGGTGTTGTCTTGGCGGGTGAAGTGGTTTCGGAGTGTGGAGGCGATGAGGTTGGTGAGGGAGAGTGGAGGGATGTTGTGGAACATGGTTCACGCGTCGCACTGGGCTCGTACCATGCATCGGAGTGTGGGTGGGGAGTGGCGTGTCATGATGGATTCGGTGGGCCAATGGGTGTATGTGGTGGAAATGGTGTGACTATGTGCTCGAGCCAAGTGGCCTCTATAGCCAGGGGTGTTCATGATTTTGTGAAGGTGACAGAATGTGAGTTGTGCGGCGTGGGCTTTAAGGGAAGGGAAGCCATATCCGAGGTCAGTGGTGGGGCGGTGGAGGGCGGTGCGGGGGAGGTTACGCACCGAGGAGACGGCGAAGCGGAGTGCCCGGCAGATTTGGCCTTCGAGGATGTCGAGTTGGGAGTCGCTGAAGAGGCCCATTTGTAGAGTGAAGTGCTTG
The DNA here is from genome assembly GCA_026401115.1 of Tetraselmis chui. NCBI lineage: Eukaryota > Viridiplantae > Chlorophyta > Chlorodendrophyceae > Chlorodendrales > Chlorodendraceae > Tetraselmis > Tetraselmis chui. The sequence goes on along the minus strand of JAPMLY010001045.1, from coordinate 150,083 downwards.
CCGATTAGTAGTCCTCGGATGACGCGTGGTCTGCGAGATTGTGTTAGTGGGGGGGGGGTGGAGAGGGCGGTGATGAGGGATGCGGTGGTGCGCTTTAGTTCGTGCCAGTGTTTAGTGAAGGTGAGGGAGGTGTTGAGCTCTACCCCGAGGACGCGGTACGTGTCTGTGGGGCCGATGGCGGGGATGGGGGCGGGGTTTGAGTTGATGGTGATGAATTGTGTTTGGAGGCGGGATGAGCTTCTGAGCTTTGCGTTGTAATTGGTTGCGACGCCCTCGTATCGTCTTTAGACACACGTGAGATCTGGGGTTTTTTGTATCAAATAAAGGAGAAAGGATGGCCGGATGACAGCAAGGGTGATGTTGGCAAGGGAGAGGGCGTTGCCTGAGCGCCAGAGGGCGCCGGTAATGCAGCATTTTCGGATGTTGACGGTCATACCTGTGTAGGCGCTGAAGAGGGAGAGCTTCCGGAGTTGGATGGCCATGTTGTGGGTTGAGCCCGTAGCAAGGTTGAGGTCGTCTGCGAAGCCGTGGCCGGGGTAGGTGGCTGTGGGTTCTGTGGGGTCAACGTTGGTGGCAAGGGGGCCCGGTCAGTAACCCCGGCTGCCTATTGTTAGCCAACGGAGGAAGGGTTCGAGGAAGAGGGTAAATAGGAATGGAGAGAGGGTGTCTCCGTGCAGGGTGCCCCGATTGATGTCTATGGAGGGGGTGAGGCCATACGGGGTAATGTAGTCTGTGATAGAGACTCCGTATAGTTGTTCGCAGGTGTCGACAAAGGTGGGGGGCATACCGAGTTGGCGCATGTGTTTGAACATGATGCGGTGGTCGGCGGCGTTGAATGCGCCCTTGAAGTCGGCGTACATGACGTGGAAATCCTTGTGGTATATCTTGGCGTCCTCCATCATCATGATGATGGAGGAGAGAGCATTGTGAATGCTACGGTGTCTCCGGAATCCGTCCTGCTTGTCGCTTAGGATGCCGTGAGTTTCTGCGTACTTTGATCCTGCATCTTCGATTAGTGCGGTCCAGAGTTTGAGGAGGTTGTTCATGAGGGCGATGGGGCGATAGTTGTCGAGGAGGGTGGGGTAACATTTCTTATGGAGTAGGCATGTGATGCTATGGCACCATTCACGAGGGGTGTAGGACTTGTGAGCAAGGAGGGAGAGGAGAGAGAAGAGGGCGGAGCGGGTCGCCGGGGGTAGAAACTTTATGATTTCGTTAGGGATACCGTCGGGGCCGGGGGCTTTGCCCGTGCCGAGCGAGTGAATGGTTTTATAGAATGTGTCACGGGTTATCATGTCGGCGAGTGTGAGGGAGGGGTCACCGCGGGGTTCGATAGTAAAGTTGTCGGGGTTGTTCAAGAGCTCCCATGGGGGAGCGGGTAGCTCGGGTGGGGTGGCGCGGCTGAGTTCGGCGTCGAAGTGTGAGTGAACCGCCTCCAGGACGTCGAAGGGAGAGGTTGCAGAGGAATTATCGGGTTTGATGATTTTATGGAAGGTCGAGGTCGCGATGCTGGGGGGGAGGAGGCCGCTTTTAACTTTCAAGAGGCGGTGGGAGGATTTCGGGCAAGCGTCGTAGGCCGTGTTGGCTCGAGTTTTTATTTTTCTCAATATATCTGTGGTGGTGGTACGTAGGAGATGGCGTATGCGGGCTTAGCACTGTTGTTTAATGTCGGTAGGGGTGAGATATTCAGTCGTATTTAAGAGGCCTTGGGCTAGGGGGAGGGGGCCGTTACTGGTGCTGCATCGGCGAAGTTTTCGAATGTGTTTGCGTGTGCTTTTAGTTAGCCAAGTGGGGTTGTGGGACTCTTGGGGTGGACGGGGTTTCTTGGTGGGGAGGAGGGGCCATATGGTGGCTGCATGGTCCATGTGGTGTGAGAGGAGTGTGGTGAATTGTGAGGCGAGGGTGTCGAGGGTGTCGGGGGAGGCTGTGGAATGGGGGGTGTTAAGTATTGCAGCATGGAGGGTGGCCGTTTGGTTGATGAGGTATGGTGTGCTGTTTTGATATGTTTTTATGTGGTCGGATGTGAGGGGAAGTTTGAAACTGAGTTTGCGGGTGGTATGGTGTGTATGGGTGTGGGCACGTGGTGGGGGGGGATGGGCCAAGAGAGAGTGAGGGGCAGGAATGACGAGGTGGATTGCATAGTGATCGGTGAAGTGTGAGGGGGAGGAGAAGACCGAGCATGTGGACGGTAGGAGGGTGAGAGGGGAGGGGGGCGTGGTGAGCCAATGGTCGAGGCATCCGCCGCTGCGGGGGAAGGTAGGGATGGGGGGGTGTAGGGGACTGAGGTGGGATTCGAGTAATTAGGTAAGGGCGGGTTGACCGGTACCTTGTGTGGTGGTCGACTAGCAGTCCCCGCCCCATAGAACTCGGTGGTTCGGGTGGTCGTCCGCTAATCGGAGGCCCCATGCTGCGACTTCAGCGTAAAGTCGGGTCAGATGGGGGTTTAAGAGTTGGGGCATGTACGCTCCGAGGAGGAGGTAGGGGGTGCTTGACTGTGGGACTATGTTTAGTCCAGCGATGTGGGGGATGAGGTGGGGGGGCGGGGTTAGGATAGTGGCGGTTTGGAACGAGGCTGTACGGACCGCGAAGAGGACTCCTGCATTGGGTAGGGGCACAATTGATTAGTATGGTCTAGAGCTTTTTAGGAGGTAGTTGGGGAGGGCGATGCGCCAGCGAGATTTATGGGTGGCGTGGTTGGTTTCGGTGAGAATGAGGATGTCAGGGACTCAGGGTGGTGGGTGGTTGTAAGGTATTCGACATCCATAATGGAGGTGTGGAGGCCGCAGGTGTTGAGGTTGATGAGGTGGAGTAGTTGGGTTGTATGGTGTGGGAAGATTGGTGAGGGAAGGGGAATGGGAGGGTTCGGAGGGATGTCGGGGGGGCGTTTAGTTGGGGGAGGGTGTAGGATAGGGGGGAGGGGGGGAGTGGTATGGGGTCGGGGGAAGCTCGGGGTAGGTGGTGGAGGAGGGGTGAGGTGTGGAGGGGGGGGGGGTTGGGGGGAGTGGAGGGCGGTGAGCAATTGGGAGCGCCCGACATGGAGTGGAGTGGAGCGGAATGTGTGCTGCCATAGGAGAGAGTGTAATGAGAAGACCGTAGTTTAGGGGTCGAAGTATGGGGGGTTGTAAGCTTGGTCAGGCGGTGCTGTGGTGATGAAGTAGGTATGTAAAAGTGCGTGGGTGCCACACGACCACGCAAGGGACGTGTCATTCTTGCGAGGGGGGTTAAGTAAGCGTAGGTCTCCGACTGCGGGGGGGGGGGGGAGAGTTCCAAGAGGATAGAAGAGCGAGAAAACGAGGGAGGAGGTCTAGAGGGGGGGTGGTGGGGGGAGTCAATCCATGTTGCGGAGGTGTCGGTTAGGTGGAGTAGTCCGAAGTGGGAGTGTTGCCATGTGAGGATGAGTAGGGGGTGGTTGGGACTGCCCGGGTGGGCGGGTGAGCCTCTGTTAGAGAGGTTTGTCCATTGCCTAGGGTAGAGTTTATGGTTGTGGAAGTTGTCAACTTCATTGTTGGTGATGCCTGTATAGGAAGCACATGCGGTAGAGTGGAGTTTAGCGAGGGAGGTAGCAATGCAATATAGGTTTGAGAGGTCTTGGTAGTGCCCCCACTGGAAAGAGATAACCGCACAAGAGTCGAGGTTACCAATGGGGGTGGGTATGCCATGTTCAAGGTTTAAATCGAAGAGATACTTATGTAGTTTAATGATGCAGGAGTGGGAAGTAAAGTGGGCCGGGAGGGAGGACCAAAGCGAGTTGGTTACATTATCGTTGCGGATATCGGGCTGAAGGTTGTGGGGGGGGGGTCGTGGGGCCTAACCTCGGGGTTGTCCTGTGGGGGACTAATGATGGGGTACGGCCTTGTCGGCCGGAGGTGACCTGTGGGGGCTAGCAGGGCAGTCAAAGGGGGGCGGGGCGGAGGAGGGGGTGTGGGTCTCCTTAAGGTCGTCCTCTAGCAGGTCTTCGAGGTCTTCAAGTGAGTAGTCGTCGGCGCTCCGTGGGTCGGACGGAAGGGGAACGAGGGTGGGGTGGAGGGGAGGGGATGAGTGAAGGGAGGAGGACAAGGGGGGGGAGTGTGGGGGGAGGGGAGGGGGGAGGGTGGGCGGGGTGCGGGATGGTAGAGGGGCGGGGGGCCCGGTGGAAGGGGGGAGAGGGGGAGGTTATCTTGTTGGAGTACCGTGTGAGTTTGGCGACGCCGGCTGGTGGTGCCGGTTTGAGTGAGGGGTCAGTGGGTGGCCTGGCGGTTGGAGAGGATTCCATGTGGTCGAGCGGAGACTCGGAGAGGCGGTAGGGGAGTGGGAGGGGGAAGTGGGTGGGAGGGTCGGGGGGAGGAGGGGGTGAACATGTGTGGGGGGGAGTGAGTGGGTCAGGGGGGGGGGTTGAGAGGGAATGGGGTGGGTGGGGGTCGTTGAGAGGGAGGGGTGAGGTGGAGGAGTCCATTGGGTCGGTGGAGTCTTCGGTGATGGTGGGGAGTGAGTTGCGGAGGGCTGTGTCGGGATGAGGTGCGGTGGAGAGGCCAACTGAGATGGTGGAGGGAACTGTGGGGGGAGGGGGTGGGGGGGGGGGTGGAGCGGCGGTTTTTGGAGTTTTAGAGGGTGGTGGGTTGGGTGGGGTTTATAGGGGAGGAGACGGATGAGAGCATAATGTCGGGGAGGGAGTTGAGGTCGAGGGGGGAGTCATCGTCGGCGGCCAGCATGAGGAAGTCGGAGGTCTCGAGGGGCCACTGGTCGAAGACGTTGCAGTCCTGGAGGTGGCGGGTCCATTGGAGGAGGAGGGCGGGGGGGTTGCGGTATAGGGTGTTGTTTTTGGTATGATTAAGAGGTGGTGGGGAGGGGGTCGTGGTGAAGATAGGGTCCGAGAGGCGGGCCCTACCAAAGGTGGAGTAGTGGTGGGGGGGTGATGGTGAGGGTGAATGTGGACTGGGTGTGTACACCTCTGTGAAATGAAATGAAATGAAATTGTTTACAACAATACCAGTAAAAGCCGGCTGTTGTCTCTGGGCCCCTTTGTGCTACGCCAAATTGTAGGACTCATAAACAAGAGATAGACCGTGAACCACTAATCCCAACCTCTCCAATGGCAGTGACGATACCGTCTAAAACATACCCGTATCCATGTATTTATTATTTTTTGATCTATACGTGTTTTTTTGGATACAATATGAAATATAAAGTGTCGCTAGTCTCCACGACACGCGGCCTGCTCCAGCCGCTGCGGGGTCGCTGATCATTAAGGCTGTTCAGCTTGAGCTGGTTGAGACGAGCCTCCCTGACCTCGGCTCCTGTGCGACTCCGGTCGTGCCGGAGCTAGGGGGGAAAGGCAAGTGAAAACCCCCCCTCGCTCAAGTCGTCGTCGGTCCCGTCTCGATCCGTGCTCAACCCCGCCCGAGGTATTAGCTGCTCCTCCCGACGCAGCGCGCCACCTAGCCGAGTCTTCTCTCCTCCTTCGGGGGCTGAGAAGAGAAAATATCTAGGCTGCATACGGTGTCCGGTTGGCTCTCTTGCCTCCGAGCCAGATTTTCTCATGTCCCCTATCCGTGTTCCGTATGTTTCCAACACCAATCTGATCGCGCTGTGGCCGTCCGTACCCTCCCCCGATGGTTTACGTTGTTAGGAGGCCGCCTTTATGAGCAATGTGCCGCTACGATAACCCTAGGCACACTGCTTGAGGCAGCCTATCGATAACCGGGTACCGACTAGGGAAGGGGTTGGTAGAACACATGGATCGAGTCGCCGGTCCTCAAAAGATGGTGGGTACGGGAATTTTTCCAAAACCCCCCGTACTGGGCTTTTCCGGCGGCGGGTGATCCTAAGGACCGCCGCCGCCAGACCCTGCCGCTCCTCCGGCTGCGACCCACCTCCGTCCTGCGTAGCATCAGGCCTCGCCCCCAAGGGAGACTTAAGGCTCTCGCAGGGCTGGCGACATATAGCGAGCGCCGTGCCCTAGTGTTGCTTCCCAACTGTCCGCCGCCTGCTCCAACACCCTCGTCCCTCCGCCGATCCGTCCGTACCTTTCTTCGCCAAAAAGTATTTCGCAAACGCCGCTCATGCCCCATCGTCGGGAGAGCATCTGCGAGTATTTAGTCGCGGAAAAGACATATCGGACTGGCCGAGCGGGAGATCCCTGTGCCGGTGTACGGATATTATGTTTTTCCAAAACCCTCCGTACCGGGCTTCCCGACAACTGGTAATCCCGCGGATCGCAGCTGTCGACACCTCGTTCAGCCCCCTACCGTGCGAGGCATGGCACGGCTACATGGTTACTAGCGCTCACCGCGTGGAGGTAGAGCACCTGTGTGAATGAATGTGGGATTGAGGGGAGTTGTGACTGTGCCGTTGGTGGAGATGAGGATGCAATACATTGCCGTGCTGAGGGAAATTTGGATGCTGGTGGTGATGGTGGGGGAGGGGGAGGGATGGGAGCGGAAGTATGAGCCATCGGGAAATATTTGGAGGGTTGTGTAATGAGTGAGGTCGAGGGGGGTGTGGGGGGGGGATGGTGAGGGGGTGTGATGAGTTGTGAACTCGTGCGCTGTTTGGTGGAGCAAGGTGTATAACAAATGTGTGGATGGAATGGCGCCGTCATCGTTGATGCAAGGGAGGGAGAGGGATTGGCGGGATTGGATGAGGACTGTAGTGAGGCAGGTGGCCGCCCATGAGGTGCTTGGGACGTGTCCAGTGACTGGGGGAGGAGTGATGGTGATGGTGTGAAGATGGTGGTTGGGGGGTACATGTTCGTGAAGTGAACATGAAAGAATGTGTAGTGAAACTCGGCCTGATTGTGAATGGATGGGGTTATTGGGCAGGTGGAGGATATTTACCCATAGGGAGGAGGGGTCACCCTCGATCGGGGTGGGAACGTCCACTGGCTGGAGAGCGTCCGCGAATTAGAGGATGAACTGTGCAGATTCAGGGAGGTCCTCAACCTTGCATGGGGGAGGGGTCGTGGGAGCTTGTCCGGCGGGTGCGAGCTCGATCGCGAGTCTGGACGTGAGTATGTCTTGTATGAGGGCGACGGTTTATGGGCCGGAGTGATCAGTGAATAGGGGGGATCCAAAGTATACACTTTTACACTAATATGGAAACCCGCCCCCCCCAAGCTTCCAAGTCAATTCAACACTCCTCTCTCCGCCTCTGGAAGGGGGGGGTAGAGCACGGGCTGCGGATGATCCGGTCGGGGCATGCGGGCGGCCCGAAGATGGCGACCGGCTGTCGTCGAGGACGACATGGATGATATATATATTTTTGCTCTATCTATCGCTAATAAGCATACAAGTACCCACAAGTACGTACATCATTACTATGATTTTTGGAACAAGAATACTCTGAATAAAGCAGGTTTTGAATGATAACAACAGATTTAACAATCATGACACAACCTTATGAGTCCGACAGAACCCGTAGTATGACGATAAGAATAATAGCAATAAAAAAGTGTAAGGATTAATGACATTGCAAACAATATTTGTTCCAAGTTTAATATGCTAGGTCTGTGCATAATGTAGTGCTTCGTCCTTTTGCCGTGCTTTGGATTCTGTGATCCTCTTGTCACTCTTGCTATTTTGTTTCCCCTCCCCTTTTCCCTGTCCGTGTTTATGTTGTTCTGCTTGTAATCCATTCATTCTGCAAATGCGATGCTTTTGGTTCCCCACCCGTTTTCCCTGTCCGTGTTTATGTTGTTCTGCTTGGAATCCATTCATTCTGCAAATGCGATGCTTTTGGTCCCCCTCCCCTTTTCCCTGTCCGTGCTCATGTTGTTCTGCTTGTAATCCATGATACATTGCAAACGATGATGGCGAACAAGCGCGTCTTGTTGTGCTCCGCGCGCGGGTATTCCAAAATCATTCGTCATTTTTCATATCAGCACTCATCCGTCCGTCATTTTAGCGATGGGATAATCCTTACTCACAGTTAAGGACTACTTAGCGATGTTTTCCTTTACCATAGTCGCAGAAGGGCAACCACGGCCTGTTTACGGTGAGGGAACCTGTTTACGCTACGACCGCCGTTCCGTTGCTAGTATTGTGCTCCGCGCTTGTCCACCTTGAGGCTCCCCCCCGGTGGGTTGTATGTCGATCGTGTCTAAAGGCTCCCTATCGAGTTGCAGCACCGTTTTTCCTTGCGTGATACGGCTGTTAAGGCAGTATTATTACTCGGAGAGCGCACTCCGTGGCAGCAGTCATATCTGTACATTTTGCCGCGGACATAGGTAGTCTTCCAACGGTAGCCAGCGTAACAGCGGCCGGGTTGCGAGGACGTGCCCGGTTCAAGACGATACACCGCGCCCCTCTCCTTTGCCCTAGAACTACTATGACGAGAGCATTGGGAACTACTCTTTCTGGATTGCGTACAAGCACGGCAGGTCGTTCCAACAGCGGTTGCCGGAACTCGTTCCGCCTGCGACTCGTTTGTCCACACGTCGTCACCTGCCGTTCGGGGCGTGAGGACGACCCCAAGTCCGGAGGTGGGATACTGAGAAGTGCGTTAACGCTGGGCCAGAGCGGCCTGCTACCGAAACGCCTGCTTTCGGTAACCAGACCTCGCCAGTCTTTGGATCAGGAGCAGCACCAGGAGGGCCAGGCCAGCGGATCGGGACAGGTAGGTCGTTTTACTGGCCGAAAGAGCTCGGTGGGTCGGGGGTGGAGTCTTCTCAACAGTCAGTGAGACTTGCACTCTCGCGAGTGGCACAATCCACTGTGGTGTGAGTTATTTCGAGGGGAAGTCTTGAGGGCTCTGCATTCAGTGTGGCGCATACCTGTGAATAAACCTTAACGTGCTTTTGCACCCAGCAGTGCTGACAGTACCTGGGTGCTGCCTGTTGTGTGCTTCAGAACAAGACAGTATTTACGGTCCGCCTGACCACAAGCTCAGAGAGGAACTCACAGCTCACGTCGCCGTACGGTGGAATATGGATGTGCTTGATTGGGAAGGACGGCTCATCCTATCTGCGGCGTTTCTCGCCAGTAGTTGACTCTCAGGACCTGCAGCGAGAATTTGAGAGTATTTGTGAGGTGTGTTCACACCAGCACGGAATCCCTGCTAGTGGCTTGCATGTAATGATACGTAGCGGTGCCGTACGGCATAAGCAAGGCTCGCTACTGGTCTTGACCCCGTGTGCTCTGCTGGGTTGGGTTAGGTGGACGATTGGGAGGGAATGGGTGCCAACTGTGCAACGTCGCAGCTGCCAAGTGCTCCTCAGCGTGCGTCGCTGGAGAAGAGGCGCTTCGTGGAAGGGAGCATCGATGAGGTGAGTATTAGTCACGTGTCGCATGCCTGAAGCAAAATCTTTGGGTATCGGAGCTGTGTAGCCTATGTCCAATGGGCATGTTTGTCTTTTCGTTTCTGATGTGGACGATGCAATTCGGCATCTTTGTAGTTTGGGGAGGCCAGTCCCAGTGGTTCACATAGAAAGTGAGGGCGTCCATCTCATACTCATTCTGCTTGTGTCATGGCATTTGGCATCCATTCATTCGCGAAGGAACGACACTTGACGGAGGTTCGTTTTATGCTTCCAGGAAAGTTTTGTTGGGCCTGAGCTGGGGCCTCTGGCTGCTGTCATCATCGGGCCAGAAGAAGGCACCTGGAGGCTTCATGAAATGAATGTTAGCTCCTCACGATCCGGGCACACAGACAGGTTTATATGCAGAGAGAGGATGGGGGACAGCGTTCCGGACAGATCTGCCGTGTTCCTCACACCCGTGCCAGAAAACGCTGTCGTCTATGGGAGTGGAGAATCTGCTGTGATTATGACAAAGGTGCCGTTCTTTCTGTGATCCTTGTACGGCTTCTGCTATGTTTGAGCGACAGGACTTGTCTGAGCATTTTGGTTGTGCTGCAGGAGGAAGCCCAAAAGATTTATCAGCTCGGCATGCAGGACTACTCGGAAATGAAGAGCCAGCTACTTTTGACCAACTTTGTGCTGGTCTGCAGTGGCAGCAGCGTCGCTGCTCTTATCGGTATGGCTGACATGGCTACCTCAAACTTGCAGTTGCATGTAGAGCTTGCCTTTGATGACTCTCCTGCCGGCGAGGGTTATGCTGTGCCCGCTGTTGCAAGCTGAATGTGGATGGGGATCCTGCTTTTACAGGAGGCACAGAAGCTTGCGTCCCTTTTGCAGCCGGAGGTGCTTTGGGTATACTGTACCAGCAATCTCTGCAGAATGCCGCGGATAGCCTTCCCTCTTCTTTACCAGAAGACTACGACACCAACCCTTTGAATCGGAACGTGTTGCTGGTACGACTGGTAGTTGCCGGGGTTCGTTTCTGGTGCGAATATTGCTATTGCTTATATCTTACTTCAAATTGTCCCACTCGCAGGATTCGTCTCGAGCTGCAGCGCAGTCACTGACCAACCAGCCTTCGGCCCGGCTGTTCATGGCGTCCGTGCTTGGTTATCTGATTTTTATAGGTATACAGAGAGTGGCAGGTAAATTCTCCACTCTGTCGCCTCAGCGTTGGTGGAACCTGCATGTGCAGTTTTGTTTGCGTTTCACCTATTACTATAATTATGTGACGGGGTGCTCATGGACCGTGAATGTCAATTGCGTGCGGTCTTGCTCAGGCGCTGAGGGCGGCAGTGCCATAAGCCAGGCGCAGATGCTGGAAGTGACGACGGCCATGTTTTCTGGTTTCCTTATGTACAAAGTGGCCGTGCTTGCTGTGACCCTGACTCCCACGGACCCTGTGGATGTGGGCTCAGTCGTGAAGAACAATGTCAGTGGAGAGAACTAGTTACAGACTTGTCCTGGGGTCCGTGCTGGGGCTCCCTGTTGTCCATGTCAGCCTTTCGGTAGTGTCGTTGCGATCTCGTCATCTTGTTTGGGCGACTGCTCACTCTCACCATCGTTGGCGTATTTATCGCGACACGAAGCAGTGTAGCATGTAATGATCAGTTGAACCTTGCGATAGCGAGAGTAAAGCACCACCAGACCAGTTCGTGGAATGCGGGTGTGGAGGTTGGAAAGTATTCGATTGAATACTAAGATATGGATTAGGGTACCTGAACAACGTAGCGGTCGCTGAGTTGAGTACCATCCTGATACCTCGACAACAATATGTCCATTGGCTTTCTGCCGCCGTCGCTGGATTACGGCTCGGAAGAATTCACGAGTAGCAGCTGCCTTCAGTCCAGTGAACGGCTCTGTTTCGCCCAGTTCTGCGCGTCTCACGTTCTAGCATACCGATTTACGCGCTGAACAATGCGCTATTGATTTTCTTTCTTGTCTTATGTGAGGCAGCGGCTCACCTAGTCGTGATATGTGATCGTGGCGGCAAGGGCAAAAACTGATGCTATCGCCACAGCGCCACCAGGCTTCGACAGTTATCATGATGAACTACTGAATTACATTTAACTTATAACATTTGGATTACCTGGGACTGTGCGACATCAAACTTGTTGTGTGCCCCCGCAAATGCTGCCCGTATATCGTCAGCAGCTCGCTGTCGATGTTTACCCAGTGCAGCAAGAACTGCAGCTGAGACAAGCCACAACAGACAATGAACTAACGTACATAATATGACGTTGAAAACTATGGCTGCACACCAGCCGAGCGCGAAAGTCGACATCTTTGTATTCCGTTCCCGCGGAAGTCTGTTCCGGAGGGAAGCTTCGGACGAGAGCGTAATTACATTACGATCCCAATCTTTTGACCCCAATCGTTACTTTCCAAAGAAGCATTTTCCGCCTTTGCTACCACTTTCCGTTGAAACACGCCGATGAATGAGTCATTACCGAAAATTCGAGCTTTGAGCCAGGTTAGAAAAGTCGAAAGCACAACGGAGTCGGACTTTGCATCCCGACAGACTTTAAGTGCTGTGCTGAAATATGCATTCAGACTACTCAGATGATTTCAATACAAAATTTCCATTTTCTAGACACACGTTGCCAATTTCCTGCGTCGCGCAGCACCACTTTTTTAGGATTAACTTAATCGGACCACAGCGCGTTGCCTTGTGTGCTAACAAGGGGACAATATTTTCGCAGGTGATGAACTCCAACATCGGCGTAATATGAGAACAAAAAGACATATGCACATCAATTAATGCGCAACCCCTTGTGTGCAGCCAACGAGGCCACCAGCAGCACTGACTTGCGAACACAATGACATGCGTGCACATATGTTACGTTGACACACGCGTCGTTTCAAATGTGGCGGCTTCTTTTCAGTAGTCGCTCTCATTTTAAAATGATAAATACGAGTTTGTCGAATGATAGCTGGGGCTCGAGGAGGCAAGGAAGGTTACAGACAACAACAAACGATTCATTCCGTCATAGAGTGCCATGCATAGGATTAATCTCACATTCGAGGAGACCACGCGCGCTTGGTTCAGATCTTATTCCGTTGAGGTCCCCATGCGTCCTTTCTGCACGCTTGTAAACTTGCGTCGATGTTACACGCGGAGCCGATTTGGCAAGGAACGGGCGGGAAATCAAGCCACGCCAGAGCACCCGCGTCCTTGTTTGCTTCTCATTAGAATAACGAATCAAAAAGACAAGGACGAAGCAGATTAAATGTATATAGCAGCCTGCTTGGATGGCAAGCTCCGCGGTGTGCCTCATAACAGTTTCCCTGCTTCGACTCTTGCAGGCGCCGCCCGAGAAAGGGTGGATTCAGTCGCGCCGCTCAGAGACTGCAACAACCAAGCCGTTCGCCATGCCCGTGCAGCTCTGTGGCATGTATGGACTGCTCAGCTGGACGAAAGTTGAAAGAAAGTTGCGACGAGGTTCGAGCAAGACCACCTTCGCACCGCACACTTATCGTTTGAGAATTACGCCCATGCACGTCTCCAGTTGCCACGGCCGCGGTGACTCCTACCCAAGGGAAGCGGCCTCTTACGATGCGTGTCCTCCTTGTGTGATTACTATCGTGCCACCCGGTGAGCTATGCCGCTTCCAAGATGTTCACCTACTCCACCGCGTTCGAACTACAAATTCAAACGCACGAATGGAAAGGACAGATGTTTCATGCAGACAACCAAATGCGCATTGATTAGGGTACATTGGGCACGAGCAATAATCCAAATAACTTACAACTTTGCGAGCATTGCCACCCACAAGATGGTGGCATGTATGGGTCTATGGGACACGGGCTCCGTGACGGTGGTCACGTCACTCCAAATGTGATCTCCTGTTTTGCAGGTTGAGTCCTTGACTGCCTAGCCTGCGCGGTCCATCAGGTCCAGGAGATCCTCATCTTGGCCTGCACTCCCTGCAATAACAAATAATGCTCTCAAGTAAGCTTTCATTTAAAGTGAAGGCACCAACAGGCGCCCCTTCCCGCTCTGTGCGGGTGTGCGGCAGAAAACATGACTTGGCCCAGGATAACAACAAAAAAGGTTGGTACAAGACCATCCATACCCGTCTCTCCGTCAATGTCCAGGTTGCTGATCATCTGGTCCAAGCCTTGTCTGCCCCCCGTAGAGGATCCGAAGTTGACGGTGTTGACTTTGGGATCAAAGCCAGGGGAGACGTCTCTGCGACGCCAAACAGGCAAATGCAAGATCAGGCCACACGAAAATATTGTACGGTGTGACAGGAAACGCACGCAGACTGAGCACAGGCACAGCGAAGGTGCTTGAGTTACATGGTGGTGGGGGCGTCTTTCTCATTGTCCGGAAACAAATTGAGCTTGAAGTTGTCACTGTCAGGCTGACTTGGAGCAATGAGCTGCGCCAGCACGTTGAGCTCCTCTTTACCGGCAGAGCTCAGACCCGCTGCAAGCAAACTCTCAGCCGTCTGCCAAGGGCGCACACAAAGCGTGGCACACTCAGTTCACACGCTGTAGGCTGCAACCCCTCCAGGACAGTGCATGTACAGCTGGAACCCAAGCACGCACCCCCATCGTCTTTGGTTCAGGTGGTTGCAACTTCCCCCTCGGCTTGGGAGAGTTTATCATTTCCGGCCCTTGCGCTGCAGCTACTGAACTCTTAGCCGAGTCCCTCCGCTTTGGCGGCACAAACGGAGTCCGACTCTTATCGTAGAGATTAGCACCTGAAGCCAGGTGCGGTCAAGCACGAGATAGCAAAAACGGTCAAATGATCGAAAACAGCTAGATAGGGTGCTGCAACACATATGAGAGGTACAAACAAGAAAAAAGGTATAAATGATGCACGGTACAAGTCATTGACAAGGCTCACCAAGCGGATGGGGATGACAGTGGAAATCGGATGTGTCAACCTCAATCGAACCAAGACGCACATTCTTTTTGGAGGCCACAGCACCCTGGAAACGTAGTCATACAGCGGTATCAGGTAGGACTCAAGATTGACGATGAAAGACACGCAAATCCGCTCGCGAACATATCATATTGCATCTCAACAAGGTCACGCAGAATAAATAGAGCTTTCAATACACGCATCGTTTGAACAACGACTTCGGGAGCTTTTCATTCTAATTGGTGGTGGACGGCGGGAGGTGTGCGTATTGGGGCGGGAGTGCATCCAGGAGGGTTCTTTGACACGTACCGATGAGTCATAAACCTTCACTGTTCCAGGCTGCGGGTCGTTTGGGTTTTGAGGCAGAGGGATTGGAAGGAGCATTTTCCCATCCGAAGCCTGAATGCCTTCCTGCAGGAAGAGCGAAACCTACGAAACAGATCGAGGCACAGACATGTGACCCGCTGTTTTGGACTGCGCATGCTATGCGTATCCGGGCGCGGAACGAGCCCACCCACCTTCACGCGCTTGTCCTTCAGAAAGCGAGCAAGCGTCGCGCGCAGTTGAAGCCAGCTATGCTCATCAAAGGTGGAGTAGAGTGCATTCGATTTCTGGATAATGCTCTCAACTTGCTCCTTCAAGTTTGAATCCTTCACAATGTCCTTCACGCTGTTCAAGTGCAAAAGCGTGATCTGCACACACATGCAGTTTGACAATGAACTGACATAAGTGAGCACAGTGACCCCATTCCGTATTTGACGCGCCGCCACCCCACAGCACTCAAACAATCTTGACAGGCAGCTCCGACATGAGCATGTGTAATTGCTACCCACCTTTAATATATCGTCGGGACTTCTGCAGCAAATCAACTGATACTTGAGCCCCATCAGCATCAAATCGTATAGCTTGTCCATGCTGCACACGCGTATCGTCCGGAGGGAATGAATGAGTAACCCCAGCATAACCCAAGACAGGAAGAGATCAGAAGAGAACACGAAAGTGGTCAGGCACTGGAACCACCACGCCGTGCGCACGTCTCTTTTAACAAAAATGAGACGACCGTCCTCACCTGGACGTGCTGAGCCTCATTATGGAGGAGTGCGCCAGCTTGTCGAACACTTGCCGCACGGAGGCAATATTGTACACCTCCTGGGGCTTGAAGGCCTCATTGTAAAACTGCTGCTTGAACATATTGAGCACCACGTCTTGGAGCACCTTGTTCCCCTTCTCCTCCGGGATCTGTTGGGCCTTGAGGCGCTGCTCCAGGATGTATATCATCTCAGCCCCGAGGTTGGCCATCACGATAGGCATCGCGTACAGCGACATGGCTACGGTTCCTCTAGGAAAAAACGAAACGGGCGAATACCCCGGCTGCCGGCAGGCCAGCGAAGGGCGAAGGGCGCACTAGCGGTGAGGTAGGGACTCGAAACGGTGAGACGCCAAACCGCGTAGGGTTAAAATAGCCGCGACGGCATGTAAAACGTTCGCGCAAGCAGCAGACACATTTTACCGTACCGTACAACGTGTACCGTACTGTACGGGCTATTCCCGTGGGACAAGATCAGTCAGTGCCGCGGTTGCCGGTTGCCTATCAACGCGGTGCACACACTGCGCACGTGGGAAAACAGTACGGGTACAAGAAGTGCCTGTAAGCATCACGTTATTATTGATGTAATCAAGTCTAGAAAAATCTCGCTGGCTATCTGATGCTGATGATGATTTTGAACTCAAAGAAATCCGTTGACTGCTTGATCACGAAATATCAGTCAGACAGCCAAATAGCATCTTTTTGGGGGAATCTGTCGCGCGTCATACACCGTGACGATTCGCCCCCGTCAGCGCTCGCTGACGAGTATAGGGACACAGTGCAGCTGCGCTTCCCCGAATCCTAATGACGTGCTGCGTGTTAGCTACCTGATAAACTTTGTGCCACACAGCGCTTAGTGTGGTGTTCCGAAGGAATTGCAATCCAGGCAACCCTCTGCACTACTCGCTATATGGTGGAAGGAAGACGGCGGCAGAGCTATTCGCAGCGACTGAAATAGCCGAAGTGTGCCGGCGTGATAAGCTATTGCTGGCCCTATTTTGAGATTTCAAAATCGTGCTGGGCCTGCTGGAGAAAGGTGAGAGCAAGATGCGGCCAGGCGTGTCGAATTGGTTGACCGTCGTCTGTAGTGCCGCAGTGCTCGTGAATGTGCTTCGATGAATCAGCGCGGAGTGCAGATTGTCGAGAGTGGACGGCTGCGACTCGCGTCAACTTCATTACTTCACAAGTCTTAACAAATCGAAAATCATGCGTTTTCTTTCGTCTCGATGCGGCTGGTGTCATTTCACATGTGGGTCTTCGGGTGCTGTGGGTATCGCTGGCAAGAAGCGATACCGTCTCGTTGCGCTCGATATGCTTGTGATGGATCCTTTGGGAAGGAGCCCCGCGCTTGGGTGGCCATTCTATTCATATAACTGCCAGTAACCGCGACTTCATGATACTCGTATGACCCTAGTAGAGGGGCGAGTGGAAGGTGTCGACCTAATATACAATGAGGATCGCAGGCCAAGCCCTGGCATCCCAGTCTCCAACGGTCAATACAAGTCAACGGCTCTGTCTGATAGCAACTCCACGGTTTCTTTCAGGGCGAGCCCATGGGAGGCGCTGCGTGGAAGGTGTCCGCTCTGGCGTTGGTGCTGCTGATCGGTGCTGTGCTCATTGGGTAAGTAGTGGTATTCCTCGCGTGCATTGCAACAGTCAGAGCTCTCTCATTAAGTCAGTCGTCACTACCTCGCGTCTGCTGTGCCCTCATGACGTAGCCAGAGCAAGAGGGACAGCCGCAACGGTACCCAGCAGTAATTGTGGACCACCGTGCGCCCTGTTGCAGGTTCAGAAAGGGTCCTTTGAGCTGGACGGAGCGCGGTTCAGGGGGTGTCATTGAGCCAGCTTCGGGTATTACGACAGTTGGTAGTGTGACAGCAACAGTCAGACGGCAACGAAGCCGCCGACAGAGGGGCGCCCCAAACTCCACGCAAAGAGGGCCTCGCCCAGGCCTCACGGGCAGCAGTAGAAACGCATCTACACACGAGTTGATTGATGTGAAGCTCACTCCAGTTGGGGAGAAGCTCAGGGGAGGGACTGTGCTGTTCCGGGGCCTGAATGCCGTCTGCAGCAACACCAATGACTGGCGCCACTGGCTGCCAGTGTACCTCCACCGCTTCACTGGCGCTGACGTCGTCGTATGGTAAGTGCCCTGCATGCATCAATTCCCCGACATGCCGCGTCTGAGGCTCTATCTCTGTTCACCCCATCTTCCAAAATATGTGAATGTGTTTGAGGCAATGTGTGCGTAGTTGAGGAAGTGTAGGAATTGCTAGCTTTTGCGTTTTTTATTGGTCCGATGCTTTGCCTCCCCTTAGGAACACCTTGCAAAAGAAATTGTGCCGGCACTGCCCGAGCACGAGGGAAAACAGGGGTGTGAAGTCGTGCCAGGCTGTTTTGGGAAGCCAGCGCGTGGACATGCTGGTTGTTGTGGGCGCTGGGCGGTACTCTAGGAACTACCAGGGGTCAAAGTGCTCGGGGAATTCTGGCGCTGATGGAGAGGATGGATCTGAGTCAGAGCCACAGTCAGATGGCAGTCAAGCAGAGGAGCAGGTGACAGATGGGAAGGTGCAGGCAGCGCCGCCGTCAGCGGGCTCCACATGCCTGAAACAGTTCCCCTTTATGAAACGCCTAATGAGAAGCCGTTGGGTCAACCGAAGCACCTACAAGGTGTGTAATCCACCCGCTGATTTGGTTAGTTACTTTTCTGCGCACCCCCATTAGTCTATCCCCGCTACTTTCCCATCAGCACATGAAACTACTCCGTGGACAACGTTGCAACCGCAGGTGCATTTCCCCATCAGCACCCTGAATGCCCTCAACGACGGCAATGTATTCGGATTCAACAAAGTCATAGGTACGATACGGATGCCCATCCACTTGCCTTTGAGACAGTGCTGATTATACGACGGTGTGCGTGAGTGCTGCTAGGGGGAGGTTTCAGCAGGATTTACCTTAAGCATCTCACTCATAGCGCATCTGTGCGAGGGCAGGTGATGAGACATTTCTGAAGCCAATAGGTCTGGATGCCGCGGAGAACTTGAAGCCCTGCATTACAGGAGAGAAGAAGAAGACGCTCTTGTACATTGCTCGATACTTACCCAGCAAAGGACTGAACCCTTTCCTTCGCGAGATTAAGCCCGAGGTGCGGAAGGACTGCGTGTATGACAGATATGTGGCATTTGTGGTTGATTGCATGGGCAGACCCCTGACGCTGACGTGTCCTGCTTGCCACTCTGAACAGCTTCTGAAGGGGTACACCGTGCATGTGTTCGGGGAGGTCAACAGTCAGACTCTAAAGGACAGCGCAGTGAAGACAGCAAAATCAAGGAACCTACCTGTCGTTTTCCACGACGAGGTACATCCAATCACCTCTTCGCAAACTCAGCTCTTCATCACCTGCTCTCAATGTGCAACTTTTTCTTTTGCTGGGTTCGGGATTGGAGGGCAGCAGTGAAATTGGTCTAAGAATTATGTCATTTTGGTGTTTAGCTTGTGATCAAGTGCAGATATTGTTTGTTGCAACGATCGTGCTATGCTGTATTTCAGTGTAAGACTTTGTGCTAAGATGATTCGGATCCCTTCCTTCGTCGGGGCTCCTCATGCCTAATATGGCACAGGTGTCCAAGGAGCAGCTTCTGAACAGTCTTTGTTCTGCCTCGGGGGTGATACTTTATGCAGAAAGGGACAAAAACCCTCGTGTAGCGTATGAGGTGAGCCAGACGCGCTGTTTTCACGTCGGAGATCAGTGCTTCTGACATTGTGCATCTTTTCTTTTCTTGTTGAGCTGATGCAAGTGCCTACCCACACGAGCACGGCATGCTCCGTTTCGTGGCGCTTAGTAACCCTGTAGGATGGAGAACTAACGCTAACGTGCGTGCTATTGGGTGTAGGGTCTCTATGCTGGCGCCCCTGTCTTCATTAGCAGCAGCAGTGGCCTTCCTGAAAGCTTCCTTGCACAGCCGTTCGTCAAGGTGATTACAAACGTCTCACACCTTTTGACTTTCGTAGAGGGTCACCTAGCACACAATAGTTGGCAATAATTCCTTAGCTCGTCTGTTCCTGCTCACCAACGCTTGTGTGGGTGCTGTGTCTTTGACCCCCTACAGACTACGCAATTTGGCGACGGCAACCTCAACCGCGACTTTGAGGCGTACCTATTGAACATGGTAGAGCAGCCGGCTGCGATGGCGCGCGCGATCGAGGATTACATTGCCGGCGACTTGCATCCCACTAATGTGTACTTGGGAATATGTCAGGAAATGGGCATATGTGCGTAGTGTCGGTGGGCGGCGGAGGTGTGCAGTGGAGACGGGTGACTTCCCCTGCGGAGGCTGCATCTCCTATTTCAAGATTTTGAATTCATGCATGTTTATTTTCACTTTCTCCAGAATCATTTGGCGCCGCTCTGTGTCATATGAAGGTGACAGAGCAAGCACCAGCTGCACGCGTCGGAATGTGTATGGTTCAATGTGACGATACATTGTGGTTTGCATGAGAGCGCGAGGAGGTCCGCGAAGTACTGTCAGCCTGACAAGCTGCAGGGTAGTATTTGCTGGGGAGTCACTGACACATCGTTAATTGGTTGAGTCCGTCGGCGCAGCCTTGTCTCGACTGTGCCTACACAATGTCGCTGCCAGTGAGGGCGCTGGGCTGACTATCTTTGCTGTTGGCTCTGAGCCGACAGGGCTGCTGATGTTGGAGGATCGAATTGTACAGAAGAGAGAATTGCGCATTGTAGGGTGTCGGGAACGGTATCGATGGCAGAGGTGGGCGTGTTTGAATTGATGGAGCTGGTGCTGGATATTTGGGTACTTATTCGCGTGTTTGACAAGGCGGGGCGGCGGGCCATTCCTTCCCCCATGTTCGCACAATGTTTCCGAGGTAAGTTGTGTAAGATTCTCTTCTGCATACATTTACGTCGCGCACATATCTTCGTAAATTATGGTGAACTTCCATGACGATGATGAGGGAAACTTACCTATAGGTCGTGTGCATGCTGTAAGGGAGGCTGACGCCGTGTTGAATATATTCAATGTGTCATTCGTTGCTGCATATTTTGACCCTTCATCTTTGGTTGGAGCCACGCACAAGTGTAGCGACAATTGCTTGCAACATGTATCGCTACACCCCTCCGTGTACGATTGCTGGATAAGGCGCCTCCCGCACATGCGGTAAAGATGTTAGAATGTGGACTTCGGCCGGTGACCATTATCCAATGTACACCTAAGGACTATCGCCACGGGGTTGCGTGACCACCCTCTAATGTGCGCTAGCTAGAGGTTGGAGAACACAGAATTTAAAGTCCAAACTTCACAGCGGAAAGGTCCCATATATTGGAAGTCTTCTCCCCCCACTTTCCGAGGCCAGAGCCCTAAAGAAAATGATGACGTTTGCTCCGATCGTCCGGCTCGCCGGACTTGCTCGATCCTTCCCTTGTTGAACCAAGCCAAGGCAGCATCTACCTTGAGGGAACGGTTAAGGTGAAGTCTGCGCGTTTGCGTTGGGTCGTGGCTAGGAAGTAAGCATGCTTAGTGGTGTGTTGGAGGGGTGTGATGGTGGAGGCTAGGCTGTACTTTCGTGAATCCGTTTTGAATTTGGAATGTACTATGATTTTAGGGGGGTTAGGTTCGTCTGGTTGCGTGGTATTGGTCACGTCCATTGCCCTACATGTGTGTTGGCGCCCCTGAAGTAGATTGCATTGGGGGGCTGTCCGTCGGCAACGGTACTTACTAAATGATCGGCTTGGTCATTGCCATTGGAATTGTTATGAGCTTATCTTTTGCCAATGTGTGTGGTAATACTTGTTGCGGTCCGGATTTTGAGGGTTGATAAGACAAAGGAAAGTAATTCTCTTTGGGGGTGCTGTTTTTGCATGGTGTGCCGGCTGCGGATGTACGTAAGGATGAGTCGGAGGGAGCATGGGCGGGGTGGCCTATATGATAAGAGGGCGGGGTGGCCTAGTTTGACGCCAAGGTCGATGGCTGCAAGTTCAACACGATTTTGTGGCATGGGTTGGCGGTGTGGAGGTGACTACGATTTTGAGGGAGGAGTGTGAGAATGGGTGGGTGGGTGGTTGCAGCCTCAAGGGGGTGTCATCCACCTTTCTTGGAGCCATCTGTGTAGACAATGGCTGTCCAATCGTGGGCGAGGTCACACTCTCACAAGACTCAAACAACTAATACACGGGAAAATTGAACAAATCTACGACACCACCCTCCCCTTCCCTTCCATCATATGCACGCACCCTACACCCACTTCTGAAAACAACCTCTACACGGCCGGCATCTACCACTCCCTCCTTCAAATGTACACCCCCTACTATACGCACCCCCTACGTACCGCACACACTACCACTACTTACGACTGACCTGAGGGAAGAGTAGGGCATGGGTGTCGCAAACGAGGTATATATCTACGCCCCATTTGGTGCCGAAGGGGGTGGGGGTGGGGAGGCATGTGTGCTTGTCATGGAGGAGTAGTGTGTTCTTGTCGGCCGTGAGATGGTTAAGGAGATGTGTGTAGGGTGAGGATGTGTACTTTTCGTGTCGGTAGTGTGTGTGGCGCAAGTGTGGGTGAGCAAGTATGGTGGCTGACGGTGTGTGTGGTTCAAATATGTGGGCGTTGGCTATGGCGTGTTCCATAGCTATTCGCTTGCAGTTGTGGTCATACTCGGGGTTGGCAATGTTGGTCCCTTGTCAAGTGAAGGTGGCAAAATTGAAGTTGAAATTGAAATTGTTCACAATGAGCCGGCAAACTGGACCGGAGGCCATCTATCGGGCCACTCTACATAGCCATACATGACCTGTGAGTTAGTTGGGCCCGGGTCTCTTCGACCAGATACACCTATCGACACACCTAGCTTCACTGTGTGTCGACGTTCCTCGGGAGTTAAAAAACTGTAAGCAATCACAGCAATTGCCACAGCCCCCCCCGCCTACTAAGCAGTAACAACGTAATAATTTTGTAATCACGAAAATAAGATTTAAAAATAAATCCACTTCTCAAGAAATGCAAGACTAAATTGCTGCTCGACCTTCACGATGCACGGCACGCTCCCACCGAACTTGGGTGCCGACCAGCCTAGGGAGGGACGACGGGCCAGCCTAATCTAGCTCCCGCGTGACTTCGGTCTTGCCGAAGATAGGAGAGGAAAGGCTGGCAAAAAAACCCTCCTCGCGTGGTCGCTCGTCGATCCCGCCGCCGCATCTCGTAAGCCCCGCCCCAAGGTCGTAGCCGCGTCTACCGACGCGACGGTCCTCCTCGTCGAGGTCCCCCGTCACCTCGAGGGCAAGTGGGGGACCGAGACACACGGACATAGAAAAAATGGGCGCTCTTGCCTCCGCGCATGAATTTTCCCCTCTCATTTCCTCGGTTTTTCCTCTATATGGTACACGGGTACCTATCAAATAGTCCGGCCTGCGTCCGTACCCTCCCCCCTCTGATCGCGCGTCCACCGAGCAGCCTTTGTTGAGCGGGGGCCTCCGCGCCCACCCGGGCCCACACTCAAGAGGTTGTAGGTCTATCGGGGTTGTGGGTGTCGAAGAGGGGGGGGGAGGGGGGGGAGGTCACCGTAGTCGGATCCGTCGGGGCGCGGGTGCACGGAAATTTGAAGTTTGAAATTTAACACTCCAATACTAGTAAAAACCGGCTGGAGTCTCTGGGCCCCCCCTTTTGCTACGCCTAACTGGACTTAGAAGCGTGAGGTAGACCGTGAACCACTAATCCCAACCTCTCCAATGGCAGTGACGATACCGTCTAAAACATACCCGTATCCAGGTATTTATTATTTTCTGATCTATACGTATTTGTTTTTGGATACAGTATGAAATAAAAAATGTCGCTAGTCTCCACGATACGCGGCCTGCTCCAGCCGCTGCGGGGTCGCTGATCAGCAAGGCTGTTCAACTTGAGCTGGTCGAGGCGAACCTGCCTGACCTCGGCTCATGTGCGACTCCGGTCGTGCCGGAGCTTGGGGGGAAAGGCAGGTGAAAACCCCCCCTCGCATAGGTCGTCGTCGGTCCCGCCTCGATCCGTGCTCAACCCCGCCCGAGGTATTAGCCGCTCCTTCCGACGCAGCTCGCCACCTAGCCGAGTCTTCTCTCCTCCTTCGGGGGCTGAGAAGAGAAAATAACTAGGCTGCAGACGGTGTCCGGTTGGCTCTCCTGCCCCCGAGCCAGATTTTCTCATGTCCCTTGTCCGTGTTCCGTATGTTTCCAACACCTATTTGATCGCGCGGTGGCCGTCCGTACCCTCCCCCGGTGGTTTACGTTGTTAGGGGGCCGCCTTCACGAGCAATGTGCCGTTACGATAACCATAGGCACACTGCTTGAGGCAGCCTATCGATAACCGGGTACCGACTAGTGAAGGGGTTGGAAGAACACATGGATCGAGTCGCCGGTCCTCAAAAGATGGTGGGTACGGGAATTTTTCCAAAAACCCCCCCGTACCGGGCTTTTCCGGCGGCGGGCGATCCTAATGACCGCCGCCGCCAGACCGTGCCGCTCCTCCGGCTGCGACCCACCTCCGTCCTGCGTAGCATCATGCCTCGCCCCCAAGGGAGACTTAAGGCTCTCGCAGGGCTGGCGACTGCTAGCGAGCGCCGTGCCTTAGCGCTGCTTCCCAGCTGTCCGCCGCCAGCTCCAACACCCTCGTCCCTCCGCTGATCCGTCCGTACCCTTCTTCGCCAAAAGATATTTCGCAGACGCCACCCCCGCCCCATCGTCGGGAGAGTATCTGCGAGTATTTAGTCGCGGAAAAGACATATCGGACTGGCCGAGTGGGAGATCCTTGTGCCGGTGTACGGATATTATGTTTTTCCAAAACCCTCCGTACAGGGCTTCCCGACAGCTGCTGATCCTGCGGATCGTAGCTGTCGGTACCTCGTTCAGCCCCCTACCGTGCCAGGAGTGCACGGAAATTAGTCAAAACCCTCCGTACGGGGTTTTCAAGCGGCGCCGACCCGGAGGGTCGTCGTCGCTCGATCGGGTCGCTCCTTCCGTCGCGACCGGCCTCCTTGCCGCCCAAGCTTACTCCTCCCCCCGGGAGATGTAGCTTGTCGACGTAGCGGCTCGCTAGTGAGCGCCCTGCCGTGGTGCTGCTCCCCAAGTAGCTCGACGCCGGGTACGGACATTAGTTTAGTTTCCGAAAAGTCCTCCGTACAAGGCTTTCCGGCGGCGGCTGATCCTGAGGATTGCCGCCGCCTCACATAGCCGCTCTTCCGCCTGCGACCGGCCACCGGCCTGTGCCATGTCTTGCCTCATCCCCCGGGAAGTTTCGACTGGCACATGAGTGGTCGACGGCTAGCGAGCGCCCTTTCATGGCGTTGCTTCCTGGATGGCCACCACTAGCTCCAACACCCGCTTCCCACCGTTGATCCGGCCGTAGCCTCTCCGCCATCAAACTCTCATGGAATACAGCCCCCACCCCTCGAAGTAGGATTATATTCAATAGTATATGACCGCGAAACAACATATCGGACGGGCCGAACTGGAGATCTTGGTGCCGGTATTGTACAGAAATTATTTTTTCAAAAGCCATGTGTACATGGCTTTCCCAACAACTATTGATCCTGCGGATCGAGCTGTCGGCCCTCTTAGCCCCCTACCGTGTCATGCATGGCACGGCAACGGGGTTTCCATCGCCCACCACAGGGAGGTGAGGGAACGAAGGTGGCATTACTACCTCTAGAGGAAAAGACCTTTTTTTACCGGACGGAGGGAGTGATATGTGAGCGAGCCTAATGGTTTATTAAGGGGAACTGGGCAAAAGTTTAGTGGTGGCGTTAAAGGATTTGTTTAAGGCCTCCAAGAGGTCCTTCCGTGTGGCCCGCCTTCTTTTATTTTTGTCTCACTTGTGATTGGGGTATCTACTTCGGAAGCTGTGCCGACGCGCGTGACGAGGCGGTGTAGTTCTTCTCCGAATGCGAGGGGGTGAGTTCGGGTCCGAACGAGCATTAGAGGTGGGTGATGCGGTCGCGGGAGAGAGCGTGCTAATCGCCCTCCCTATGGGGAGGCATAGGATGACTGCATCGGGTATGGAAGTGTGGTGGTGGATGGCGAAGCATTCTATGGGTTTCATGTCTATATCGGGGATGACACGACGTTGTAAGTCTGAAAAATAAAATGGAAATATTTCACAACTACATCGACAAATTGGACCGACTATTGACGACATGCCATCAAATACTCTGCCATCTAGGACACTTAGGATTTACGATTGGGCCGGGTACTCTTCGACCATGTACACCTTTCGACACACCTTTCTTCAATGTGTACCGCTGTTTCTCGGGGATTAAAAACT
Source organism: Tetraselmis chui (assembly GCA_026401115.1). NCBI lineage: Eukaryota > Viridiplantae > Chlorophyta > Chlorodendrophyceae > Chlorodendrales > Chlorodendraceae > Tetraselmis > Tetraselmis chui. Next base: position 124,550 of record JAPMLY010001045.1, on the reverse strand, counting down.
GTAAGCAACCGCTTTAATTGTCACAGCCCCCCCGCCTAAGCAATAACACAAGAAATAATTTTGCAGTCAAGAACGGCAGAGATAAAAATAAATCCTCTTGTCAAGAAATGCAAAATGAAATCTGCAGTTAGACCTTCACAATGCACGGCCCGCTCCATCTAGCCGAACCGGGGTGCCGAGTGGCCTAGGCAAACCTGCGCTCGAGAGGGGCGACATGCTAGCTTGTGTATCTAGCTCCCGCGTGACTTCAGTCTTGCGGGAGATAGGAGGGGAAAGGCAGGCGAGCGCTCCTCCTCACGTAGTGGCTTGTCGTAAGGCCCGTCCCAATGTCGTTTTCGCTCCTCCCATTGCGACATTCCTCCTTGTCGAGGTCCCATGTCAACTCGAGGGCAAGTTGTGTGGGGGGGGGGGGGGGGGGGGGGGGGAGAAAGGAATAGAGACAACTAGAAAGAAAAAGCTAGCGGTCTTGCCTCCGCGCATGTAAAATGTCCCCGATATTACCCGGCTTTTCCTTTTTCGTACCGGGGTGTATGTTTGACAACCAACCAACGATGGTACCCTCTTTCTGCCTTTCGCGCGTTCGTCGAGCACCCTTGTTTCGAGTGGGAGCCTCCGCGATCACCCAAGCTCGCACTATCCCATATTTGGTGCGCCTAGCGAGAGTGGGTAGCGACAGTGTAGGGCAGTGTCACCGTTGCCAGATCCAGCATGCCGCGGGGTACGGACATTTATTCAAAAAGCATGCGTTCGTGGTTTTCCAACGGCGGTTGATCCCGAGGATCGTTGCCGCCACACCGCGCCGCTCCTTCCCTCGCACCAACCCTCCTCGTTGTTGGTGTCGTGATGCCCCCCTTGGGTCGCCTCGATGACATGTGGCTACTCGACGGGCATTGAGTTTCCTCCTTTCGCGCTGCTTCCCGGTTGTCCTCCGCGAGCTCCAACACCTCCCTCTCGCCGCCGATCCGCATGTACCCTTCCCGCCAAAGAATGTTTCAGAGATACACCCTCGCCTCCTTGTCGGGAGAGTATATGAGAGTACTCAGTCGCGGAAACACATATCGGACGGCCCGGGCGGGATATCTTGCCACAAGTAGTGTAAAAAATTGTATTACAATGCCCTCCGCTTTGGGATTTCCCGAAAGGTGATGATCACACGGATTGCAGCTATCGGCTCACCCCACCTAGCCACGTGCCGTGCCAAGATTGGCCCGGCTACGGGGTTACAAGCGCACACCACGAGGAGGTGAGGGGTGTGGAAGGTGGGGGTTCATCTTGTGCCGTCACACGCCTAGATTCCAAGGTTGGACTCACAAGATTTCAAACCCGCGACCTTTCGCGTATTAGGCGTGCGCTTTACCGACGCATCGGAAACGAATGGATGTCTCTTAGTAGCTTCTCACCACTAAGTTCCAATCGCGACATTACCACGGTCCCCCCGGACTCTCCCCGGACTGCAGTCCGGCTCCGAAACCAATGTGGAAGGTGGGGGTTCATCTTGGGCCGTCACGCGCCTAGATACCAAGATCGGACTCACCGGGTTTCGAACCCGCGACCTTTCGTGTATTCGGGGTGCGCTTTACCGACGCATCGGAAAAGAATGAATGTCTCTTAGTAGCTTCGTGCCACTAAGCTCCAGTCACGACAAGTGAGTGCCGACGGGTATGCGAGCGCACCCCCCTCAGGGGCCGCCGCCGCAGCGCCGCCGGCGGCCGCCACGTGGTAGGTACTTATTGTTTCTCGCTCGCTTCTGCAACGAAAACCCACATCTGTTTGGCACCGCCTAGACGAATAGCAACGGAATGTCGAGTTATTATATCATTTTCTGGATTCATTTGCTTGGCATGCATTTGCTAAGTGCCAAACACACTTGGACTTCATGCCCTTTGCACAACTGGTAGGCATTTCCTAGTCCGGGTGATGGCTCAAGACGGAGTCAAAGACTTATTGTATGGAGTTGTCATGGGGGTGACTTAGAGTTTGGCCTAAGGTGGTTCTCGATATTTGTTTAGAGGGGATGGTACGAGTATGGCGTGTACATTCATTATAGAATACTTATGCTTGTAGGACTATGTGTATTGACTACTTGATCAACTCCGTACGAGGAAGTTTCACATTCGTATTTGCACAAGCCATTGTACTAGCTCATGTCATTTGCTTACACTAATCAGCATCGAGCTTTTCTAATAAGCACAAAGACGAGCCGAATCAGGGAGGCCCGAGGCAGCAACAACACGTCTCATGCGACGTGTCAAGCCCGAAGGCGAGCTAGGCTAGACAATTGAAGTATAACGTAATGAATGTCGGAGAAAATACCGTTCCATTTTTCACTCAAAACTTGTTATTGAGCCCTTTTGCAGCATTTACGCTCTCGCGATTCTCTCCGCATTACCCGTAATTATTCGCTACACAGTATTCTGAACATTCCGCTACAATTAACACGACACATTCTTAGCTCGCCCAACAAGGATGCACTTGTGGTGTCCTTGGGAGCACAACAGCTCCGCCACGCACCACTCGTTGACAGAGATGCCTATAATTGGTTGTTTGGCCTTCAAGAAGCTGGCCGGTGTATTGAAATGTCAGCCATGAGATGTGTGTAACAGCAAGTACTATACGAGGGAGGGGAGTGCAGTGTTTGCAGGCTCTTCATAAACCCTGTGCTCCGTACACCATGTGCAGGTTCTTCGCACAATGAAACACAGTTGGAGCTGAAAAACAGCTGTGGGAATGGGCAGCTGCTTCACTACTATAATGCCTAAGTTTTGGATTCACAAAAATGCACTACCCACTCATTTCCCGGATCACCGTGGCAATAGCACACAACTAACTACGAGGCAGGTGATCGTTCACTTGTTTGCTCTCAGCTATCAACACCATTTTCTTCGCGGCGACTACTCATCGCACTACATACTCGAACCAAAACTCTGAAACCCTAACCCGCGTCGTGGCTACCTTCTCGGCAGTGGCGCGCGAGCCGCGACGATGTCTACACACGTCTCGCGATATACTACTAACATTAATATAATATTCGTCTTCGTCCATGTATGAAGACGACGAGAAAGGTGAGGCTTGGAGGAGGAGAAGACAGGCGGCCCACCGCTTCTTAGTTGGATACCAAAACCACCGAGTCTCCGTATTCCGGGTCCTGTATTTCCACACGGGCCTCGTTGGAGTAGCGCTTGTGCTCCTGAAGCCCATACTTGCCCGCGCCTGCAGTCTTACCCGTCGGAAAGCTGCCCCTCTTGTCAAGCCGCCGCTGCACATCCACATCTTCCATGTCCAGCAACAAATTCCTAACACGAGCGCGCCGCACCTCCGCCTCGTAGTGCCCAAGACGGAACATCTCCTGATGCTCCGGTTGGAGCGAGGTCAGCTTCCAGTGGCGATAGTTAATGCCTGCCTGCGTCACCATCGGCATCGTGCCTGGGAAGATGTTGCTGAGGGTGGTGAACAGCGGCATAACGATGAAATCGAAAAAGCCAAGTTGGCTCTTGGCCTCCATGCAACCTGCACAAACAGCCGACAGTCAGCACGGTTCAGGTCATGCTTCATGTCCCTCAGTCACAGAACCAAGGGATGCTGTGATGTAGGAGTTGTGTGCAAAGTTGAGTCTGTGGGAGAAATGAAAAGAGGGGCGTACTGGTGGCGTCACGGTTCATGAGTGGTGAGAGGGGGAAGATGCCGACGGCGCGCTCGCGGTCTCCCTGAGCAAAGAACTCCTGCTCGAGGCATTTTGACCAATAGTAGTGGGTGGGGAGGCGGGAGACGCAGTGCCCGAGGTCCGCCGCCTTCATCGCGACCTGCAGCACCAGCACCAGGTTGGCGTCCACCGTGCTGGCGTAGCCCTCGTGCTGCGGCTCCACCCCCGACATTTTGGTGCTGAACTTGGCGAGCAAGTCGAAGTGCTGCCCCATGTCGGTGGCCAGCACGATATTTATGATCACACTCTTGAACTGCGCACCCACGATTGAGGGAGCACACGCTTGCTTAGACGGGTAAGTAAGACGGTTGACCAATCAGCGGGAATGAGGTGAGGAGATAGTAGGGAAGAGGATGGGGACGGCACCTTTTGCCAGGCGGTCTTGCCGGAGAGGGCAGAGCCATCCAAGAAGTTGAAGTCCTCGTTACCTCGGATGGCCTCCAGGCAGACGTGCAGGCTGTGCATCTCCAGCACGTGCTGGTCGTTGAAGCTGCGCGCCAGCTGATCCTCCTCCCGGATCATGAAATTATTGTCCACACCCGGGTGCCCCGCGTCGTGCATGCACGCGGCGAGAATGACGGCCAGCTTGTGCATCCGGGTGCTCTTGTTGTCTGGGAGACACATGGCGCGGACAATCGCAGAGCAGCGCGCCGTCACATCCGCCGCGTGCCAGTTGTTGTGGTAAGGATTCTCGCTGTTGTAGGACTCTTCCACGAAGAGGAGGAAGCGGTGCAGCTTTGCCTCGTTCAAATTCAGATCCTGAGGGGAACAGCGGAGCACATCAGCCGCTTGAGGACAGTGATTACTGCAGTCGAAGCAGATGAGCAAAGTGGTTGCTAAACACCTTAGACCATTTGTACGCTGATTGCTGATACTTTACATCTATATATTATTGACTTGTTATGTGAGCGATCTAAATTTATGTTATTGGAATGAGTGAGTCGGAAATTAATTTGTAAGTAAAACTACTATCATCCGCACGCTTGATTGATTTAGGGTTTCTAGGGCTTACGTTTCACAGACTGCTTCTCATGAAAGAGAGAAAGGCAAAATATTGGGAGCGAAGGAAACAGAGCGAACATAACAAATTAACACATTCTTCTTGCGTGGTGGCTCATGCTGATTATTCTTGTAAGAATTACTTTGGTAATTGACAAATGAACACATGGTAAGGCAAGATTTTACTTCGGGTTAGTATATCAATAACGGGCGGATTAAAGCTTGGTCAAACAATACCTATTGTCTTGACATTAATAATCGCCGATCTTCTTTTTGAATTTGTAATCATGCATCTCAGATTTTTTTGTTTCATTTTTTATATGCAACGCGCACATCAGAAATGCAGTTGCATATTTTCGGTATATTATATATTGTATGTGCGATTTCAAAAAACTATCAAGAATAATGGTTGTTGAATGATGGATTACAAAAAGAACAACATGAATGGAAGTTCAATTGGCCAATTATTAGGCCATAGTTCAATCAATACGCTATTCCTTATTCCTCAGCTCGCGGCCTTCCGCCCGACTGCCTCCACATCAATATGAAAAATCTTTAAAACATACAAAAAAAACACTCCTTAATCAATACATGCGTGGTACATAAGCTGTGTGTATACACATAACACAAAAAGTGCGGCGTAAACCCTAAACGTAAGCGATAAACCCTAAACAGGAAAGCGCATTTTCAGTCCTTTATGCAAATCATTCGGGGGGAATATGTTGTAGACACAATGTCGCCACTAAAAAGAATATCGAAACTTTATTCACGGCCTCCCCCAAAAAACAATACATTTAAAAGGAATCACCAAAAGGCAAATCCATTCGTTTTCTTTCATTTCAAATGCCTTTACCTCAACCATTCATTTTCACGTGCATTAATTGGTTGCAAGCAAAGCCGCTCTAGGAGTGAATGATTAGAAGCGGGAATAGAAATGATAACCGAGCCACATAAATGATGAGCACACCACAATTCATTCAAAGAACGAAGGTGAAGAAAGCCCGCGCGACGACACTATGGACGCAACACTACACAGGCCCCCGAACCGATCAAAGAAGCCATTCAAACAAAAATGGGCATCAACGTGCGCGGCTCCCCGCGATAGATGACGAAGAAGCAAACTAATGGGTACTCTCGCGTCTTTATCAATTGGCGCATTGCTTCCCACGGGACTTTGGTAAAGGGGCTTGCGATCCATCGCGCGGATGTTTGTGGAAACCATGGAGACAAGTATGCGATACTCCCCCCCCCCCCCCCCCCCCCCCCCCCCATCCCCATTATTACTATCCGCACGCGACGGCTTAAATCTATTAAATCGCATACGCTCTACTTTAGACATGCGAAAAGAAAAGCACATAAACAAAAATGTGCGCGGCGCAAGGTGGGGGAAATCATTTGGTATTATCGCTCCAAGACAAGAACCCGAAGACACGAAACGAAGACGGGCATCACATAATAGAGCGTAGCATATATGCTATCTTTTCAAATCGTTATCGATGAATCGCTATCGCACAAGGGCACTGAGGAGAACACGCTAGAAACACACACGTAGCGCGCACTCGATACACCAGATGCCCACGGGCTCATCCGTGTACACTTACAGTTTACTAGTGTTACGACTATCGACAATTCCTGTTGGATGGAGAATGTCCCGAGATAACGCTCTTGCGCAGCGCCGTTGCTATCACACCACTGCGGCAACAATCCTTACCATCGCGCAGTTTATACTACCATACTGCTTCATTAACGATGTGACACAATCGACACTTGCAGTGTGAAAGCGCATTTAAGGCGCATGTCTGACTTCGGCACAAGTGAGCACAGAGCAAGATAGATGCCCGCCACTGACCGGAATAGGTGTATGGTGAAGAGAACGTGTACGCGGCACGTTCGCCCTTTGATGTATAGGTACTGGACGTATCTAGAATTTGTTAATACTACACGTTTTAGAATAAAGGCGTATTTAAGGCCGGTTCTTAGGTGAACTTTGCCACCATCCGCGGAAGATGAGATTTTAGAACAATAAAGGCGGCGGAAAGTTCTTCGAACGTGTTTGCTTTTGGCCTCCACCGCTTTCTTTGATGTATCACATGATTGTACCAGAGAGGAGGAAGATATCCGCAAAGCCCTAATCGCAAAGCGCGGGTCGCACACCCTACTACAAACAGGAATATATTATCATTGTAGGATAAATTATTCCGCATTTATTCCTTTATTTCATGTAGCGATACCGAATTACACGCGAGCAAAAGCGACGGATAAAACGACAGTATTCGTCTCAACGACAGCAAGGCAGTACGGGTACGCGCTAGGGGATGTGGACAGCCGCAACCCTGGCGCGGTGGGATGAGAAAGAATGGATTACAAGAAAAAAGAAGTGGAGACCACCAAGCACTATCACAATAAGGATGCCGAGACGATGCAAAGGATTGCGATATTGAGACGACGATACACTAAGGATTACAAAAATAATTGGGCACTGAAACACGACTTGCCTTGCAAACCGCACCCTCCGCCGCTACGGCTAAAAGTATGAATACTAACATATCTCAGCATCGATATTCTTTTGTGCGCTGCCTTCATAATGCGCTGCATGGATTGCCGTTTCCGGGTACCTGCAGCGGAGCGCCGTAGTAGGTACAGGTAGTGGCGTCGCGCAGGGTGACACAGTCGGGAGGGACAGAGCGCTCACGATTATGGGTAAGGATTGACACGAGGTCGTCAGCCGATTAACACAAGGGTTGACGTGGCGCGCTTTGCGTATTCAACTCGAGACGAATTACGACGACCTTTCGCCGCATCGGAAACGTATTATTCAGTGCCAAATAGCGATCTCTTTGAATACCTCCTTTGTTACATTGTATTACGAGAAGCACTACATCAAAAAAAATCTTACAAGAAAAAGCAGTGGAGGCCACCAAGCAAGAAAAGAAGCACTACATCCCTGGATGCACGTACGTATCGGCTATAGAAATATGTGGATACACCCACCGCCCTGAGTGTTCATGTGGGGAGAGGGTCTGAATCATGGAGCCACGGGCCCGGATGCAGCTGACGTACAATCATGTTGCGTACAGGTGACATAATAGGGTACATAGTACTTACGATTTCACTCTAGAGTTTTCATTAGAATTTTCACTGAAGTACACTAGAGAAGTTACTACGACTTTATTTACGAAATCAAATTAAAAAAATTAAATCGCCTGAGAATTGAGTATTTTTGGGGGTTCACTGAATGAACGGCCTCATTGTTTTAGGAGGAAAAAACTGGGCAGTGGCGGTGGGGGGGGGGGGGGGGGGGGGGGGGGGGGCGCGCACCCTGATGAGGTGGTTCCTGCGCAGGATGTTGATTGTGATGAAGGTGAGCGGGCGCGCGATGCCGTGGTCCCTCAGGTGGAGGACGTTGCAGAAGAAGGAGGTGCTGACGCCCTCCAGGTCCAACTCCCCCGCCTTCACCGCGTCCTCCTCCACCACATCAACGCCCGCCTCCGACAACACCGCGTTGGGATGATGCGCGAGGTCGAGGGAGCTTCTGATCGCCGCGTCTTTAAAGGTGTTAGTCCCAATGAGCGAGGAGGAGCTGGAGTTGAGGCGCGCCACCCTGCCTAGCCCCATTATATATTGCATCGACTGTGGGAGGGGGACACGAAAGTGACACGAAAACTATTTAACCCTCAAATTGCGGATGACACGAAGAAACTTGATATGCTGAAAGAAAATGGCTGCAAATTTGCATGCTCCGCAATACGGGCACCCCGTATGATAATAAGGGGGAGGGGGGCGTACTTGAGGTAAATCACTCGCCGTACTCGCCTTGTTCATGTCAGCTAACGCGCTCGGCAACTGTTGGCAACACCACGCAGCCCATTTTGATAAGCATGACAAACTTAGTGAAGGAGAAGCGCCGATTTAGGGGGCATTGTGATTGAGTGGTGCTAGCAAAGCAACCGCCGCAGTGACATGTCTATGGTAAGTCAAGCGGTTGGGTGTATGCGTACCTGGAGGCTATCAGCCGATTTCATCATCCGAAGAAGCTCTTGCGCCTCTTGTTGCAGATGCCCCTTCACCGCCCCACTGGATAGCGTCTGATAAAATCCAGCAAATACACACCAACGGTCAGCTGCAGCTCAATCGGAGAGGCATTGTACCACGATGAAGGAAAATAGGAGGGGAGGTAGGTGGTGGTGGTGGTGGTTGCATGCCTGTAGGTACTTTACGGTCTTCACAATTGGCGAGTCGGCATCCGTGGTCCACTCCAGTTCAGAGTCTTCCATCACCAAGCGCGCCACCTTGCGCCGCAACACGAAGTTGCGCCACATCATGAAGCCCCCAAACACCACGAGCATCAGCACGATGGCGCCCGCCACCGCCGCCACCGTCACCAGCCTGGTGTCCTCCGGCTCGTACAGAACCGGCCTCCCCTCCACCTTCAACACCTTCAGCAGACCCCCCACCATCTTGTGATAACGCTTGCTCTCGTGGTACAGAACGTGCACGGTGCCCTCCAGTGCGGTTCTGATGCCCGGATGACGCAACACCCATCCCCAAAACTCCGCCGCCTGTGCTCATAGTTACACAACCACAAACACATTCAACAAAGCAATGCCGTCAAATTAGACATTGAGACGAGACAGAGCAGTGTCGAGCAAGTCAATAGACAGAGGTACGGCAGGGGAAACAACCGCGACACCGAGCGGGGTGAGCGTGTGAAGGCAAGTTTAGAGCCCGAATGGATTAAAAAAGTAACAAAAATAAAAATAATAAATGATAAGCATATGGTTAAATATTTTTGGGACTGTGGAATTTGGTGAGGCGGTAGGGCTTTTACACCAGCAAACACAAAAGGTAGCCCTTACACAACATGATCATTCGGAAGAGGGGCGAGTGACCTTGATTGCCAGCTTTGGGTGATCGCCTCTGTAATCAGTCGGCATAATGAGTGTGCTGGTGAGGATGAGGGGGTAGCATGCGTTGGCGGAGCCCTCCTCGACGCAGGCCTACCCACAAGACGAGAGTTGACAAGACAGTGGGTCATTAGCCGTGGGAGTCAGCCACAAGGCGCCTTGCACGGGGCAGCACGACAGAGCAGGGAGAGGAAAGGTAATGAAGGCGGAGGATAGGGGTGGATGGTGTGGTGGGACGCACGTGAACTGCCTCCTCGCTGGGCTGCACCGGCCCCCCGTCATCCGTCCGCATGCTCGCGATCAGCTTGTCGAAGCGGGAATGGACGTCATGGCGCGGGATCACTGTAATGGAGAAGGGCACCTCCGCGATGTAGTGTGACGCCGCGGCGTTGTTGGTCAAGCAGGCATCCGCGGCGGTGGAGCAGTTGGGGATGTTGCCGCCGGGAGAATTCACAGCCTCGCCGCGCTGCATAATGCCACACGAGTTAGACACACTCAGTGAGCTGATATGAACCAACCGTGCATGCCCCTAGCCCCAATCCACTCCCGCGTAAAGTCAAGGCTGTGACGATTAAAGCTGAAGGAAAGCAAGGTGTGTCAGGTTCCCCAGTATTACACTTCGATTCATCGATGTTCTCTCACTCCGCAGGATTGCAAATGATGTGAGAAAGCAATGTTGTGAGAACTTATGCTAGGTTAAGCTAGCCGTACCGCATCGCTTGATTTTTGTGCGAGCATGTTGCGCATGTCGGCGTCTTCATGAGAGCCCACCACGAGGATGGGCTCGTTGAGCGCCTCCAGTTGCGGGTTCATGGCGATAAGGTAGGGATCGTTGAAGTGTGTGATCTCCCTACACAGCCGTAGATAAATATACACATGCATCAAGGACACGGCATACTTCATCAAGGTGTGTGGTGACTCACAGATGGTTTTGAGCTGCAGGTAGCGAAGGAGACGGCGGCGTTGGTTTGCGGCATATGGGAGTGAGCCGTGGACGTACCCATCGACAATGGCTGTGACGGCGTGCACATCCAGCACCAGCGAGTCTATGCCCGGGATGTGGGCGGCGACGGCAAAGGGGTGTATCGCAAAGGGGATGAGGGTGTGGCTGGTCTTGAGATCATCGCCGTAGCTGGAGCACAGCGCCAGTCGGAACCACTCCTGCAATCACAGTTCGTCGGGCATAGAGTGAAGATATCGTGGTGTTGGTACAACAACGACAGCGACAAAATTGTAGTCGTCGCACTACACCGGCGATGGTGGTCGTAATACGCGACGGCATACATGTACCTCGTTCCCAAGGCCCCCGGAGCAGTCCCAGCTGGACGCCTTGACAAGCTGAACCTGTTCCACCAGAAACACGCACCGGTTGCGTAATGTTTAAGCTCAATAATGCGACCAAACAATACACTCCATATTGTTAGTTTCATGGCAAAGCAGGGCGCAACGGCAATTTTCACAGGATCTATGCCACCGCCTTTATCATCGCACTGCCACTGCGACGGGTTATTGCTTTCTCCATTATTACATAGGGTGTGACTGATGGTGTGATGCACAGGAGGAAGGTGGACTCTGCTGGTGCCGACTCACCTCCGCGAGCAGCTCCTCGGCTTTATACGCGAGCGGAAGAATGCTGAGCGCACTCTCGAGAGAGACCGGAACAGTACCGGGCATCCGAAGGAAGTTGGTGTCTTCCGCTGTCAGATCACTAGGGTGGAGCGCGGGCGCGTCGTTACACATCACCTGACGAATGACGCAGAGAACAGGACGGAGTTAGTGCATGTGTCGTGCATAGCAAAAAAACAATGAGGAGCATGTAACACAGGGGTACGAGGGGCAGTGTTTGAGAGAGCGAGTTACGTACGTTGGCCATGAGGTGATTCACAATCTGAGCCTTGACATCGCTCGGCAGTGGAGTCAGTCTGTTGAAGACTGACGGTAGGCAAAAAAGGTGTGGCTGTCGTCAGTTTTTCAAGCGGAGGTAAGGGAATGAGAGACTGTGGGTGGAGATAAACAGTAGTAGCACGTTTGCATCATTAAAAGGTGACGGGCTGCCTCACCAGCAATCTCCTCCACAACATCCGAGGAGTAGTACCACACCAGGAAGCGGACCGTTTCCTTCACATGCTCGCACGTGGCACCCTGCACATACACAGCGACCCGTCACATCAAAAAGGCAACAAAGGCAAAAGGATGCTCAAGGGAATGCCGACGCCAAATTGATGCTGTAACTCAAAACGATCACAGGAACTGAGAAGCGGCCGAGGGTATGTTGAATGAGGGGGGCACCTGACGCAGGCGGTTGCTGCCTGCGTTTGTGCGGACGATGAATGACGTGTAGCCGATAATGGGCCACCCAGAAATAAGCCCAGCGTCATCCTCGGAGATACCCACACCAGCTCCTTCCTGCTGGATGGGAGCATCACAGCGCAACATTGAAACAGGTGATCGAGAAGGGTGGAGGATGAGAGGTGCAGCTAAACCCTGAATGTCACAAACAGCGGCATGGTGAAGCGGTCGCACGCACACGCGTAAGCTCACCTCAATTCTGAGCTCCTCCGGCAAAGGTGTTGCTGACAGGGCCTCGGCGATCGATGTCTGAGAGGGCTTCACTGCCACACCACAAGGCTGCAAAACAGGCCATCATTATATTCACCACGCCAGGAACAATGTATGTGTTAAAAAAGCCAAATCAACTGATGAACAGCACATGACACGCTCATGATCGCGATCACAAAAGACAGTTGTCGGTTACATCCAAACGTGGCGCCTATCAAAAGCGACATGACGTTAACCTAGCGGCATGCACGGTTGGCTATTGTGGCGGGTGGCGAGATATTGTAATGCGGAAGTGGATTGTATGTATTTGAAGACTAGGTAAAGTTGAAGACAGCAGGGAGGCACGCACAGTGACCAGTGACACCATTTCCAGTCCCAACTTGTCCGCGTCGCCAAACGCCATGTATCCGAGCGAGTAGGGGGTAGCGAGCACGAAGGAGGCCACGCCGTCTGTTTGTTGCCGAAAGTTGTAATTCCAATTGCCCTGGGAGCAGGGCCACCCCTCTTCCCCACCTGTGAAGCATACAAGCAGCACATACATGGCGTTGGCGTCCAGAATGTGAGCCAACAGAAATTTTAGACATTGTATGAGGAGCTAGCGCAGACACTCTGTTGGTTTATTGGCTGCTGGGGTGATGACAATAGAGAGAGACACACAGCACACAACACCACCTACCCGTGCTGCTAGTTCCGATGTTTTCCTGGAATGTCGCATCTCGTTGGGCCAAAGCTCTGAGCACATTATCATGCATCAGCATCATCGTCGTCATCAATATCATCCATTGCAGGTTGCTATGACGGGTAGCGCGTGAGACGTTATAGGAGCATGTCGCAAATGATAGTTGTATATATCAACCACCGCTTTGATGCACGCAGGAGAACATCGAGCAGCACGACGCATGTATCGGCTGAAATCACGCGATAACAACTGTATACTTTTTTATTTTGAGCAGGTGAGAGTTCAACAAGCTGTTACGTCGTAAGCGTTGCGCGTCGCGCACCGTTTGAATATTTCAGTTGTGCCGGAACTGTCTGCTCGTGCAGCAATCTGGCGCAGGACAACAGCAATTTCTGTCAGATTTTGGAGCACGTATCCATACGCAAACAGCACAATAGCCAGGGACAAAACCGGAAGACATTACGTTCTTCAACAAGAAAGTCATCACATTCTCAGATCCTGGCGTTTATGTCATCGAAATATAGCACCATGTCATATACAAAAACGAGCATTTTGTACATAGTTACATATATATTTTCATCTGTCAATCTATCGACCGTCGCCATGTTCCCCTTTGTCTCGTTCTATCTTGCCGCCTCACTTATCTATGCGACGTGTTCTTGTTTTAGTTGGAAATGTAAAGTCCATAGAGTTGAGTAGCGGGTCACCTGAATGGGGAGATGTGGTAGCCGGTTTTCGATGGGTCGGTTGAGTGCCTTGATGGCGGGGTCGTCCCAGTGAGTTACGTTGCATCTGTATATCTGCGCCAGAACGCTCACGCTCATTTTTAGAGCTTCCGCTTGCCCCTCCAGCTCTGCAATTGCAGCGACACACTTAGCACGCGCGAGAAGACGACGGAGCGTGAGAGACACAGCTGTTTTAAGTTTTGAAAACCGTATAATATATATATGAGCAGGCGAACGAGGTGATAACGGCGTGTCTGACTTCCACGACGACAATAATCCATCATTAAGGAATCTGGGCTGCATGTTCATTTCGTTGCGACTGACATCTTCATCACGGATGGAGAGACAGGCGCGGCGGTCGCACCAGGTAAGTTGTGCACAGGCACGACTGCTCCAGCCACCATCGGGTACATCTGACGAAGTTGAAGTGCAACGCACGACGGCATATCCAAGTCAATAAATGGAACATTGTTAAGAAAAGTAGCTTTATTAACCGGAACTGTATATTTTTCATTGGCGATATTTGATTAATGTACCCTTAATAATACGTTTTATCCGGTATAATACATATTGTCAGCAAAGCAAGGAACCCGGCGTGTATTTTACCGATATAAATATATCCAAGTAAAAGGTACTCAGCGGAGGAAATGACGACAAGGAAATAAATCACAAGTGATGGGCGGAGGGAGCGCTCGTGCTGTCGAACCTTCAAGTCGGGAAACGACTGCGAGTCTGCTTCACTCAGGAAAGAGTCCGAGGCAGCAAAGTCAAGCTCCTGATGCACAATACATACGCACGCGCAGATGTTTACTTTCTCTCGTCAACCGTCATCAGTATGGACGACACGTGGTCTTTAGTTCATCCGAGATTCAAGATTTGATGAGATTGAAATAATCATGATTACTCCTACGACATCAGCACGCGACCCTCTTACTACTCAGTCGAGTGGTAGCGGCAATGAAGGCAACACAAATATAAAATATGAGCCTTCCAAATCGGAAACGGGAGCAGGAAGAAGCACTCCTATCGTCGCCATCGACGCTAGCTATACTTTGTTCCCGTCAATAAAGAGAAAGGACGGACACTCATTCGCAGCACCGCTAAAATAATTTCAAGAAACATGTATTTGAAAGTGATTATTTGAAAGTGATGTAGCGGATTAGCGATATATGATATCGACTGAAACTTGAAATAAGCAGCGGCGCTCACCTTTGGTTCCACAGTGTCCCCCGCGTCACACGTCGAAGGGTCCATGATGCGACACTTCCCTCTCCCAGAGCCGGTACTGCAAGCAAATAAACAGTAGAAGACGAGAACATTAACAGATAGTGATGTCGAAGCCATTACACAAATAAAGAATGTAGTGATCAAGGGCGCAGCAAGGACGAAAATAAGATAACAACAGCAATCCCATATCTTCAGAGTCCCGACCTACTCCTAGATCGCAGGTCATCACATCATTGAGCAAGTTTTCAGCCGGCAGCAGCAGCAACAGCAAAGAGCGCTTATTTGATGGAGCCAGATATGACGCGGCGCCGTACTAGCTAGAATGACAATAAATTAAGTATCTACACGTGCCAATATGACAGTGATGACCAACCTGACGTACGTAACCCCGGTCCCCGGGTGGGTATACTCGAATTGGAAGAGCACATCCTGCAAAAAAAGCAAACCACGAAAAACTTCAGACTATACAGTACACGCAAAACGGCAAGATTGCCAGTAGGCGCGGCGGCGGCCGGAGGAGGATGGCAGGCACAACGCGTTTATCGCGAATAACACGCGGCATATCAGCAGTATCAACAATGTAATCTCCACTACGACGTTCACTGTGCAACAAGAGACACCCAGTGTAGTGCCTTAGTAACTTTGCACGCAGGGACACAATATAGCTTCGAGCCTAACAATAAGTGGCTCGTGGTGAATAACGGCTTATTCAGTACGGTGCCGTCGTCAAGAATAACCATACAGCACTGCATTTTCGCGGTATATATGTCTTAGCCGCAGTATACCGACTGGTTCATCAAAGACAAATGCCGACTAGTTTTTAGGCCACGAGTGGTTATGGGTCTGCGGACTCCGCAGTCGTCGGGATGTGGGAGTGTCGGGGTGTTGGGTTGGGGGAGAGCGGGGTGGATGCTGAGAGCTCAAGGGAAGTTTCACTGTACAGGTACTCCGTCTCACATTTACTAAGTTGTACACAAACGAGGAGCCCGCCCCCCGCAGCTCCACGCCGTGCGACACCCCAGCGACAGATGCAAAGCACCACAGCATTAGAAGCGTCCAAACCGTTGCCATTTGGAACTCTAAAGGAAGTTCGTATCACAGGTAGTCCCGCCGATTTTCTCAGTGCCGTGAGGAATTGACGGCGGCTTGATCTCTGATGTGTAGGTTCGCGCTGTACATCCTCCGTCTTCAGCAGGCGCCAGGTGCGAATGCTCGGAGGTACCTGTACCTGTACCTGCACCCGGTACGGTATGGGTAGCTCCAGGGTATCGCATCAGGGTACGGGTACCTGGAGCTTGTAAGTTTTTTGCAATGATGACTATTGAGACTAAGTTTGATTACAGATCACGACATCTAAAGCTTGAATCACATGTAAAGACATCAGAAGTTCGAAAACTCGCAAACATGCCAAGAACTTATGTGCGGGCGTCCATAAATCTCGCTCCCGGTCGTTTGCAGCGACACCTCATGGTGATTTGGGGTCCCGTCCTCCGGCCCCGCGTTTCATCGGCGATTGCCGCAGAAAAATCGTAAAGACGAATGCTTGGGGGCTTGGGGCATGCGCCCAAAACTTGGCGATGCATGTCTTTTGAGCCGGTACACGTGCAAAGCCATTCCACCGTATTAGCGTGGGGGTGAAAGAGACGGGGCTGTCAGTGGGCGAACGTTTAGCTTATGCTCCTTGTGTGCGGCTGGCAAGCCCGCCCGCCCGTATGCTTTGCAACTAACCGTATGTTGCGTGCCGTTTTTAGTCACTTGTTAATTCCGGCGTCCTTGGTTGTCGAGCCATGCGACTTTGTAGCCACACTCGGTATCGCCCACACATTATTCCGCGTCAGGCGAGCGCAGTCCCAGATATCACGGGCGCGTGATTATGGGTTGAGCCGTCCATGTGCCATGTATACGTGCGAGTCGCGCACAACGGTTGCACAGTCGGGCCGCGCGTCGCGTTTTGCCGCTGGGGCTACCATCACCGAAACTGCATGTGTGACAACTGCGATAGAATACCGGCGCATGAGGCTAACGTCATTGTTGCGCCTCGCCGGCTTCATTGTCGTCCGCGCCGCGCGTGGTTTCGAGCGTGCTCATCGCGCATTCCAACTTCGGCCAGCAATTTGGGGGCCTAAACGTGCGAACTACGTTTGGAGTGTTTAGACATGTGAGTGTCAAGTACTTATACAAGTATGGCATCTTCATACGTCGCCTAAACGGAAGTTTATAAACTGTCGATTTTCGATTTTTTTTAGTCAACTTTCTATTGCAATTTTAGGAATTGCATTTCGTTCCATCCTCGACAAGCTATGCCCCTTTTCTCTGAGTCCCTTGGTAGACCATCACCTCTCCACCCGTGCATGCCGCTGCCCCGCACCAGACTCCACAACTTCTTACACCACCGACGTCGTCCGCCTCCCACGAGCCTCGCTACCTGCGAGTGGTAATGGCAGTGTATGGCGCTACGCTTGCCCTGTTTGGCGCCCTCCCCCGGCGTGCGAGGAAAACACAGACGGTTGTTCATCCAATCCGGCCCCGCTTCGTGTAGCGCGCCGCTCTCATACTTAGTTGTTGCGGTGACTCCAGCGCACGTCATGAAGTGGTAAGGACGCACTGACCCTTGCCCTCTCGGTGGTTTGCTGCCCGAAATGTGGTGTTTGATGAGCCAAATAAGTCCCATCATGGATTTCGTGCGTCGCCATGATGGCCCCTTGTTACGTACACGCTTGGCGAATTTTTTACCTTAATAAAGCGAAATCACTATTTCCCCGTGCTTGGGCCTTGCACGGGCTACCTCCCAGGCAATAAAAGCACTGTGGACGTACAATTATCAACCAATAAAACCATGGGCCCTTAGAAGCTAAAATGAGCAGTGCCGACCGACCTCCCATACTCCGTAGTTTTGTCCGCATCCAGCGTGATGCAAGCACATACCTCCATGGCTAATACGCCCTCAATCTTTCCAACTGAATTGCCACTATATTCGGTAACCACTTCCAAAAGCATTACTATGTCCTCGGCGCCCGCCGGCGGCGCAGCGGCGGCGGCCCTGGAGGGGGGTGCGCTCGCAGGCCCGTCGGCATCCCCTCACCTCCCCGTGGTGGGCGCTGGAAACCCCGTAGCCGTGCCAGGCCTGGCACGGTAGGGGGCTAAGAGGGCCGACAGCTCGATCCGTGGGATCAGCAGCTGTCGGGAAAGCCCTGTACAGAGGGCTTTTGAAAAAATAATTTCTGTGCACTACCGGCGCCAAGATCTCCCGCTCGGCCCGTCCGATAT
The DNA here is from genome assembly GCA_026401115.1 of Tetraselmis chui. Lineage (NCBI taxonomy): Eukaryota > Viridiplantae > Chlorophyta > Chlorodendrophyceae > Chlorodendrales > Chlorodendraceae > Tetraselmis > Tetraselmis chui. The sequence continues at coordinate 106,490 of JAPMLY010001045.1, read as the reverse complement.
GTTTTTTCGCGCACAGATACTCCTAGATACAGCCTTACTTTTAGGAGTGGGACCTGTACTACGGCAGCGTTTGATGGCGAGGAGGGTACGGCCGGATCAGCGGTGGGAGGCGGGTGTTGGAGCTGGTGGTGGCCAGCCGGGAAGCAGCGCCAGGAAAGGGCGCTCGCTAGCTATCGACCAGCCCTGTGCCGGTCGAACCTTACCGAGGGGTGAGGCGAGACACGGCACAGGACGGTGGCTAGTCGCAGGCGGAGGAGCGGCTACAGGAGGCGGCGGCGATCCTCAGGATCAGCCGCCGCCGAAAAGCCCTGTACGGAGGGCTTTTTTGGACACTAAAATAATGTCCGTACCCGGCGTCGCGCAAGTTGGGGAGCAGCACCAGGGTAGGGCGCTCACTAGCGCGCCGCTACGTCGTCCAGCGTCATCTCCCGGGGGGAGGAGTCAGCTGGGACGGCAAGGAGGACAGTCGCGATGGGAGGAGCGACACGATCTGGCGGCGACGACCCTTTGGGTCGGCGCCGCCGGAAAACCCGGCACGGAGGGTTTTGCTTAATTCCGGGCGCCCGCGGCCCGCCGGATCCGGCTACGGTGACCTGCCCCCCCCCCTCTTCGACACCCACTACCCCGACAGACCTTAATACTCCTAGGAGTCCTTGAGCGTGGGCCCGGGTGAGCGCGGAGGCCCCCGCTCAAGAACAGGTTGCTCGGTGGACGCGCGATCAGAGGGGGGAGGGTACGGCCACAGGCCGGAAAACCGACAGGTACCCGGGTACCAGACAGAGAAAAAACCGGGGAAATGAGCGGGGAAAATTCAGGCGCGGAGGCAGGAGCGCTAGTTTTTTCTATGTCTGTGCGTCTCGGTCCCCCCCACCTGTCCTCGAGGTGATGGGGGACCTCGACACGGAGGACCGCCGCGTCGGTGGACGCGGGAAGACCTTGGGGCGGGGTTTACGGGATGGAGCGGCGGGATCGACGAGCGACCGCGCGAGGAGGGGTTTTTTGCCAGCCTTTCCCCTCCTACCTTCGGCAAGACCGAAGTCACGCGGGAGCTAGATTAGGCTGGCCCGTCGTCCCTCCCGAACGCCGACCGGCCTAGGCCGGTCGACACCCCGGTTCGGCGGGAGCGGGCCGTGCATCGTGAAGGTCGAGCAGCAGTTTAGTTTTGCATTTCTAGACAAGTGGATTTATTTTTAGATCTGTTTTTCTTGATTACAAAATTATTACGCTGTTACTGCTTAGGTGGGGGGACTGTGGCAATTACTGCGGTTGCTTACAGTTATATAACTCCCGAGGAACGTCGGCACACATTGCAGATAGGTGTGTCGATAAGAAATGTACCTGGTCGGAGAGACCCGGGCCCAACTTGCTAAATAAGTCCTGTATGGCGGAAGTAGAGTGGCCCGTGAGACAGCAGCCGGTCCAGTTTGCCGGGTCATGTTGTAAACAATTTCAATTTCAATTTCAATACTATGTCCTCGGCTGCAACCGTAGACAGCAAACCACACCCATAACCGACCCACTACACTACCAACAAGCAAAAATTAATCTCAACCCACGCTCCATGCACCTCTCCCTCCTCAACCGCCGCTCACTTCTCTAGAAACACGACATCGCTAAATGGTCGCAACTAGTCTTACGTGCCACTCACTCCAAAATCAACTTCAAACCCGCACTTCATATTAAAAGAAGTGGAGGGAGATGACAGTAACATCAAGTCTCATGCACACCTCCTCCACCATGTACTCACAAAACCCAATAACACGATTCATAACCACTGCCCCCCCCCACTCCCACAGCCCCCATAAGTCACTACTCTCGCTCACCCCCTTTGGGTCCCCTTTATCATGCTACACCCCTCCCTCATCCACCATCATACCTCACATGAAACAGCGACGCCAAACCAAATACTCCCCCAACCCAATAACCAACCTATTCAAACTCGACATCCCTCACCATTAACGACACATAGTATCCTCCTGCGACTTAATCAATATATTTTTTAGACACAAGGACTCAACCACCCACCAAACACAAAATATTGTGGAATGAGCACATGAACGCCTCAGTGACTGGGAAACATGGCAACAACTAGATGAATGTTTCAATCCATTAATATGCACACCCCTAGACCAACACACGGCCACTCCCGATCACGCCCTTTGTGTATCATGTAACGAACCTCTGCACGCCATTACTCTCCCATGCCAAACGTGTACAACATTTGTTGTCCACCCCCACTGCGCTACTCGAAAACGACCGGCCAAATGGACATGCAAGTTGCAACTGGTGCAACCACGGAAGAATCTTAAACCTCACATCCCTCAACACAGTTTATTGGGCCCCGTGCCTTCAACTTAAGGACACCATCACCACAATCCCTTCGGGCATGGCTGCCCTCAACGTATTTAACAAAGATTTCATCCCCGCAACCAACCCCATCCTCCCCATACCTTCTCCGAAATCTTGGCGCCCATCCGCCGTCACCATGGACCACACACCTATCAATCTTGATATCGATATGAATCCCACTGGACATTTTGCCATAAACCTCCACCCCTCCGTACCTGACGTCGCCATCCTATGCCTCTACGCATGCAGGGTAATGACCACACTCTCCCTCGGCGCCCGCCGGCGGTGCAACGGCGGCGGCCGGGAGATGGGTGCGCTCGCAGGCCCGTCGGCATCTACCTCTACCTACACTCAGTGGGTATTGGTAAACACATGCCGTGCCATGCTTGGCATGGTAGGGGGCTAAACGAGGCACCGGCAGCTGCGATCCGCGGGATAAACAGCTGTCGGGAAGCCATGTACGGAGGGTTTTTGGAAAATCATAATATCCGTACACCAACACTAATATCTCCCGCTCGGCCAGTCCGATATGTTCTTTCGCTACTGAATTTTCCTCATATACCGTACCATTTGGGAGGATGTGGCTTCTATCTGTGAAATATCTTTTTCGCGAGGGGGGTACGGATGGATCAGCGGCTGGTTGAGGGTGTTGGAGCGGGCGGCGGAAAGCCGGGAAGCAGCGCTAGGGAATAGCGCTCGCCACACGTCGACCGGCTTGTTGACGTTGAGTTGACCCAAGGGGGGGCAGCACGACACCAACAGCTAGAAGGAGTGTCGCGAGGGGAGGAGCGGCGAGGCTTAGCGGCGGGGCTATCCCCAAGATAAACGCCGCCAGAAAACTATGTGCGGAGGGCTTGAATAATTTACGCACCCCCGCGGCCTTTTCGGTTCCGGCAATGGTGACCATGCCCTATCCCACCGCTACCCACTATCGACATGCACACCTAATATAAAAGAGTGCGAGCCCGGGTCCGCGCGGAGGCTCGCACTCGAAACAAGGGTGCTCGATGGACACGCGATCAGCGGGTGGAGGGTACGGCCGCTTGCAGGTCTTCCAGTTAGGTACCCGGGTATTTGCACGGAAAAAACAGGGGAAATGGCCAGGAAAAATTTTCAGCGCGGCGGGAGGAGCGCTAGTTTTCTCTGTGTAGTAGTCTTGGTCCCCCCCACTTGCCCTCGAGGTGACGGGGGACCTCGACTAGGAGGAAAGTCGCGACGGGAGGAGCGGCTACGACCTCGGGGCGGGACACACCTCATCCCGTCACCGATGCTCATGCATTCCCACAGTTCAAATTGGCGAATGGAAATATTGCACGGACAGTAACCTTAAGGACACTTATCACCTCATCAATTCAAAAAACACGCCCTTTGCAAATGCATTCCGCTCACACTGGCCCAATACGCACGTGGACATCATCCCCATAGTAATGAGCCGCACATGCACACCCACACTCCCACTTTCACCAGCATCCCATCACAAAGTAACCGTAGAACTTACCCAGCTGAAAAATCACCCCAAACCCTCATACGAAACACTAACCGTGTAATTTTCCGCCAATAAACCCACACTTTCCAATAGATCCACCACTTTCCATGCATCTACAACATCAAATCCTTTTGCCACTTGCAAACAATTTCACCGCACTTTCGATTTCTTCCGTCCAACAAAAAACCCTACACCTTACCAAATCATCCTAGGCGGGGATTAAAGACCCGCCACAACTTCGGAGAGGGTAGACAAGGAGATCCACGGTATAAACTATGTATGCCAAGTTTCCTATATGGCGTTTGCAAGAAGGCCCTTTGAAAACAGCGAGCATGCGACTTGTAATTTTTGCAAATCAGTTTCATTTTCATTTATACCCCTCGATTATTTTCCAGTTAGGAGGACGGGACGGTTATCTCATGCGTATGTGGTCGCGAGGAGGGTACGAACAAATCAGCGGCCACAGCGAGGCGTTGGATTTGGCGACGGATTAACACCAAGTATCGCTAGGGTAGGGCACTCGCTACCCGGTGACCAGCGTCGCCTGCGTCGTGCACACCCGTGGACAACCGTGACCGTAGGTGCGATGTGTCAAGCAGCGATTGTCCTTGGGATATCATGCCGCAGCCGGAAAACCACGTACGGAGGGTCTCGTTAAAATGTCTCGCGGTCCCACAGGATCTCATCACGGTGACCCAGCCCCACCCCCGCCGATACCCAAGGCACATGGATATGATGTGAGTATGGCGCATGCGATAACCGTCCGAGGGTGCGTGCTTGTCCTAGCGATGGGCACGCACACAGAACCGTACTTATCACTGAAAGTGCCACAGGTGGGAGGGGGGCACAAGCACTTGTCTACTTCGCCACGGGCACCCAGAAAAGGCACCAAAAGCCAAGGGATTATGACGACGGGGAATCACCAGCCCGGATGGAGAAAAACCGCTGACTTTCTTTGAGTGTACGTCTACACCCATCCCACACCCTCGAGGTGATGGAGGACCGGTCTAGGCGACAAGGATCGCTGCGCCGGGCACATGGGCGATGACCTTGGGCGAGGCGATCGAGCGATGGCGGGATCAATAAGCAATCGAGCGAGGAAGGATTTTTTGCCACCTTGCCCCCACTATCCAGCACGACTACAGTCGCATGGGAGCTAAGTTCGTTGGCCCGCCTATCGCCTTGTTGCTTACCAGCCTTTGTTTTGTATAAACTAAATCGGAGCGGTGGGAGCGGACCGTAAATGATACTATTTAGTACGGTAGTCATCTTGCATTTCAGAAGTGCTTTTCTGATCTTCACGACTCGCAAAGATGTTCCTGCCTAAAATAAAGAAATGGACACGAGCACCCCTTGCCCAACCCTATTCCAAAAGGCGTAGGTGGCACAAATTTAGGGGCCCTCAGCAGCCGATCTATAACCGGTACTTGTTATATTTTCTGAATTTCGATTTTATCTCAAAATATTTGCAAGCAGAAATACAAGCTTATCATGATATTTAACATTCTCCTTGTACTTATCGCCAACTATATATGTGAACGACAAGGCGGGTAGTGAAGACCAATTTCCACACATACTAAACTGAGGGTGGTACTGAGTTCATATGCATCCATCAATTCGCATGTTGCAATGAACCCATCAAAGGAGTGCAAAGTAAAGTAAGCAACTCCCCGCGATCTCGACAAAGGACCCCAGACTCGTATACTTGAACGGCTTCGTGAATTGGTCCCTCACCGACGCCCATGAAAGGGCTTGGTGGTCATGGCGCTTTGAAGGCGTTGCGCGGGTGAGGAGAGTTGCGACAAGGAGGTGCATCCAAACAACGCGACGCTACCACGGCAAAAAACAATCCGCACAATATGCCATTTACGTGTGCATGATGCAGGGAGATGGGCGCCCGCCGGCGGCGGAGCGGCAACGGCAGCAGCCACGGAGGAATACCGAGGTTTAGGGTTTACCTAAATCCGTGGCGCCTATACCTAAATCCTAAACCCTAAATCCGTGGGGCATTCGGGGTTGGCGTCGAGGTTCTCACAGACCCCACGATATTAATTCAACTCCCCAACAACAACGACGGCCTCCCCGCGGATGTGGGTGTCTTGCACTATCACGGCATCCGAGGCTCAAAACTTGCTCTTGATGCCGTGGTTTTTCGTTTGTTCGGCGTTTCTAGCCCCCCGTCTCATGAAGTCGTTGTACGCCGTGTTGAGAAGACCAAGTTCGAGAAGTATTGAGAGGGGTTGAGGAGTCGCCCCGACATCCACTTCATTCCCTTTGCAGTCACGGAATTTGGTACTCTCGGCGGCCACGCCATAGCTTTCTTGACGGAGTTGGCCAAGCAGGCAGCCGCCTCTAAAGGGATGCATGTGGGCAAGTTGTTGGGTTGTTGGCCTCATGGCGCCGAAAGGTCTCTCTCGCCGTCCATGTTGCTCACGCGGACAACATCTTGCGCGGCTTGTCCGCCGCCGCAGACGGTGTGGAGACCGCTTCTTCCTCGGCTGGGATGCATTCTCATGCCACGGTGCTCTTCATGAGTTGAAAGCGTCCATGGGTCGTTGCAAGCGTCTCCGTGCTTCCTAGAGCGGCGCGTGAGGCATCGTTTGTCGCCTCCACGTGTTGCATTCTCGGCGTGGCTTAGGAGTTTCTTTAGTTTAATCTGCTATGTTTATGCACAATGTAGTGCTTCCTTTTGCCGTGCTTTGGGTTCCGTGACCCTTTTGTCACTATTGCCCTTTTGTTACCCGTCCCCTTTTCCCTGTCCGTGCTCATGTTGCTTATCTTGTAATCAAGATTACATGAGGGGAGGAAATGCATGATAGCTGATGCACGCGTATTGATAGCAGTCACTCATCATCATGGTGCCTCCCGTATAATTTCGTAGATGGTCGTGGTCATTCAGAGGCGTGGTTAGTCTCGGTCATTTGCGCCTACTGATAGTATCGCAACCTGTAATCAAATTATTCTTACAAGAAAAAGCAGCGGAGACCACCAATCGCAACCTGTAATCCGTTATACACGCAAGAGCTGCGGCGATATATTCTGCTCATGGTGAAAGATCCGAGAATATTCCCTCAAGTAGACTACCTTGTCGCCCGTACCGCGCTTTAAATTGACTCCTAAGACAAAAAAAGAAGTTGGTATCGGTACCGCTGAAGAATCTCCCATACACAATACGCATATGCGGGTAGGTCGTAACGGGTAGGTCGTAGCTTCTGGTACATGTACGGATACGAAGCTGGTATGGACTCTCACGGCTATTACTTCGCCTTCCCGTTCTCACTGATGGTGCCTGCAAGCACACGTGTGAGCTACCCTCGGCGCCAAGGCAATCTTCGCAAGCATACATGTGACATTATGGGCCACGTCGCTGTTGATGATGTTTTTCCGTGTTCATGACATGGGCCACGACGCTGCTTATGATATGGGAAATCACATCATTGTTTATGATATCGGCCACGACGCCGTTCGACTGATTTTCTTCAGGTTATTCCTCGGACGTTCTTTATTTTTTTCTATTTTCCCCATGTCCTGGATTTTGGTTGGTGAAATTCCTTACAAGAACAAGCATCATACGCCACATCCCAAAGGAAAAAGAAGAAAAGAGGCGGAATATGTGAAAACTGGATTTTGGTTCATTGTGTTGACCCCTGAGCGTGTTACCCGTACTGTTATTCGGCATTATGCTTTTGCACATCGTGTCCTTCTTGTACGGCAAAGGTACCCGGTACGCGTACTAATCGCACATACACTCTTCCCATAAAGTCCGTTAGTAGCGGCACGCATTTAATTACCCGCCACGCACTGCCGCGATGGCCATGCAACTCGATTGGGGGGTAGAGTAATGACTTTCGAACAACACACCACGGGGCGTTGTTCACTGACGTGAGCACCTTTATCGGCACGCCGCAAATACTGTGGGCACCCACGTTGGATTTTCGGCCCATATTTTGCGGGCCGAAATTCGTGCATTTGCAGGTTTACCCTAGGGCACGTTTTGCCAAAGATGTCAGCTTGCTTACAATTTGGCCAAAGGACACCCACAGACAGGGTCTGGGGGTCGATTAGCGCAGGATTCTAGGGATGGGTGGGTGGGTTCGCGCGAAGCCTAGATTGGCTGAGCGCGAAAGCAGAGAGTGCCTAGGCTCGTGGCTAGCTACGGCTTATAAGGCACGGGCTAGCTAGAGCTGACCGTTGGGGAAGTCGTTGGTCGTTGGCTGCGTCTAACTGTTTGGGCAAGGTGGTTGCCCTGCAGGTAAGCCGCGCCGATATTAACGGTAACAGTAACCGCTAGAGTTACTGTCCCGTACACATGATATTGGATATGCAAACCTCTAGATTCAAATCAATCTGACCATTTACCCTAGGGCACGTTTTGCCAGTAACCTAAAGCCAAAGGCTTGCACAGCCAGAATTAGTGTTGCGGGGGGGACGGAGTGAGCCAGCCGAAGAACCGCCAAGCAGCAGGTGTTGGGATCATGGTGGGGTCGATATATTTTCCTTCGGTCACGGAGCTGTTTTTGGCCCAGCCACCCATAAATTTGATTACGGGGAGGGGTGCGCCGATGCAGCTGGCAGCGGACGCCGCGCCTTTCCGTAGGCTGTGCGACGTCCATTTAAAGCCGGCGGGCGCGGCCGAGGTGACTGAGAGAAGGGCGAGGGAGAGCCAGGTGGAGATGGTGGACGCGGCACCCCAATCGGCGGAGGGCTCTGAAGGTGAGAAACTCCAGAAGGCGAGCGGGGGTGGCTGGTTGTAGAACTTAGTGCAAAAAATAGCGCGTTGTTCCGTGTAGTAGTCTATCAGGTTCGCCAGGACGGGGTTAGCGGCTACAGGGATAGCGATGACCAGTTTATCGCTGGCGTCGCGGCGTTGGTCCCCCTTAGACTTCCGCACGTAGAGGCAGATTTGCTGCGAAGGCTTGTCGACCACGAGGTCGCCGGTCTGGCAGCGGGCGCCGGTCTCGGCGCGGCAGAAAAACGTGTAATTGACACACACCGCTAAACAGGCCCTGAAGCGTTGCATCTGGGGGAAGGCAGCAGGGGTCCACGCGAAAGTGTCGTGGAGGGTGTGGGCGTAGTGCAGGATGTCTAGGGCGACTTGTGCGGGTAGCGGGAGGCGAGCGGTGGTAGGTACCAGGCGGCGCTGTAGCATGGCGAGTCCACGGCGGGCGTCCGCTAGGAGTTCGCCCACGGCGATAGGTTGGCGCCGGTGGTCGCGGAAGTACTTGTTAATTGCGCTGAAGTAAGGCTGCAGCGAGTTGGCAGCGACCGTTCCCAAGAGGGCTAGCCAGGCCGTGTAGCGGACCATGGTGGCCGGCGTGGCCTGTAGCGGGGCGATATTTTGTTCTGCACAAAAAATAAAAAACTGTCGAATTGCGCTCTGGTAGCTCAGGTACGTCGAGGGCGCTAGCGAGTTGCTGAGTAGGGCAACCGCTGTAACCCCGAGCTTATCTGATCCTAGGAGGTCTTGAAAAGTTTCAGCCAATTCGGAGGACCAGGGCGACTGTGCTGCTTCGAGGCGTAATTCGTAGCGCGGGGGTCCTGTACGCAGAGGGCGGACGTCCTGTACAGGCGCATTTAATCGGTTCGGGCGTATCGCTCGGCCAATCGCACCGCGTCGGGTGTAGAGCCAAGCGGGGGTGCTAGCCGAAAGGCCACGATGCTCCAAGCGGGAGGTCCGACCCCTTCTTGCCTGCCTAGCCTGCCGGGGAAGAACAGGTCGCGGGACGCTGGGAAGTGCACGGTCTCGGTGGCCAGGCGGGCGAACGCGTGGTACCATGTTTTGTTTCGCCAGTAGGGGGCGATGACTGTTGCCTCGGCTTGAGCTTGTTCGAGTTTCGCGGCGAGTGCGGGTAGGGCCGACCAAGGGGGGTTGCAGTAGTTGTTCTCGCGTCTCCACGCCGAGTCGGGGAGGTGTAGGCAGTCGATGTCCTCGCACAAGGGGTCGCGCCAGCGGGCGTTGAAGCGTGGTAGCTGCGTGTTGAGCATAGACGCGAACCGGTCGATTGTATGCGGGCCCCACCGACGCTGGAGGTGGTTGAAGAGTTGAGGGTTTAGCTGCCAGTCTTCGGAGTCCAGTTCGCGGCTGAGCGTGTCGGCCCAGACGTTGGCGGCCGACCGGATGTAGCGTGGGCGGATGTGGATGTCGTTGGTGTCGAGTAGGAACCACAAACGCCGTAGCTCGGTCATCATGACGGGAGACCGGGAAGTTAGCTTGGTTAGGACGGCGACCACGGCAGTGTTGTCCTCGTGGAGGAGGACTTGTCGTCCTCGGAGTTGCGGGAGAAAGGTTTCGACCGCGTGCCGGACGGCCCGAAGCTCCTTCCACGTAATGTGTTGGAGGCGGTCGGTGGCGCTCCAAAACCCGCGGGCTTGGTAATTGGCGTCCTCGTTGAGGACCGCCCCCCATCCGTAGTCGCTCGAGTCCGCGTGCAAATAGGCGGTCTCGATGGGCTTGTAGATCGACCGGCCGTTGTGTTGGGAGGGTACCGTGCGCCACCACTCGAGGTCGCGCCGGAGTTGGTGGGTGAGGCGCACGCGTCCCCCCCAACCGGTACGGGTAGCCAACACGTTGTGGAGCTCGCGCAAAAAGAACCGGGCGGGCGCGATGGCGAGGTAGAGAAATTGCGCTTTTCCCGCGAAGGCTGCGAGTTGGCGTGTGGGTAGCCATCGTGCGTTGGACGCTGCCCGTCCGAGCAAGGACGAAGCGTGTTGTGCTAGGTGGTGCAGTTTTGCGAGTGGGGCGCGAAATTCGCCGCGGTGTAAATCCACCGTGAGGCCCAAGTGGTCGCCGACTTGCGTCGGCGTCCATACACCTTTCTTGGGGTTGCGCTGTAGGCCGAGGCTGTCGAGCAGGGCTTGGACGCGCTGCCGAAGTAAGAGTGCCTCGTCGTAGGAGTCCGCCAAGAAGAGGAAGTCGTCCATGTAGGGTAGTAGTCGAGTTCCTCGCCATCGCGCGTTTCGGAGGAAGCGCTTGGACGGGCGGCGTGGGCCGGCCGGTGTAGCTGCGGGCGTGGGAGGTGGTGGGCGGCGTAGGTGGTTCGTAAACACTTGCGTGAGTTTGCAAAAGTAGTAGGCGGAGCCCGACCACCCCATCGGGAGGCACGCGAGGCGCCATAAGGTGCCGCGGTAGTTGACCGTGAAGTAATCCCGGTCTTCCTCCCGGATGCCAAGGGTGTAGTACCCATCGGCGAGGTCGAGTGAGACGAAGTAGTCCCCCGGTCGAGATAGATGGCGGAGGTGCTTGAGGGTCTCGCAAGTCATGTTGAACGTCGAGCAGTAGCGGTTGAGTTCGCGAAGGTCGATAATCAAGCGCCATTGATTGCATCCGGGTTTTGGAACTAAGAACATCCGGGAGACGTAGCGTGGGTTCGTAGAGCGCTCCCACGCGCCGCAAGCCTCGAAGCGTGGTAGTTCCGAGTTGAGAAACTCGAGTTGGTCGGGTGTGGCGTCTAGCATTGAGATGCCATGGTTGAACGGCTTGGGACGTAGGCCGTGCTTGAACTTCACACGTACGCCGTGGCGGATCCAACTTAGGACTTGGCCGCTCGCGCCGATGCGCTCCCACTCCCGCCATTTTCGACGTACGCGGTGGCGCATGAAGGAAGATGTCGGGGAGCAGGAATCGGCGCGGCGGGCCACACCATCATTTCTTGCTTGGGGTTTTAGCCGAGTCGGTCGGCTTGGGTGGGAGGGTTGCTCGTGCCGCGGCTGCTGCTGCTGCGGCGGCCTTGCGTTTGTCGGCGGCGGCTTTGCGGCTCCGAGCGTCGGGGCCGTTGGGCTTGTCCGGTGTGACCTTCGCGAAAGCGGCGCCGGCGGCGGCCTTGCTGGCAGCGTGTAGGCTGACTTCAAGCGTGCGGTCGACGAAAGCTTGGCGTAGCGCGTCCAATGTGCCGGAGACCGCGGTAGGACGCGGTCGGCAGAAGCGTTCGTGTGCCAATTCGGCGAACACGCGGTCCGCATCCGTGCTCGTTTGTCCGCCCTTGGTGAGGCGGAGGAAGCCCAATCGAGTACGGGCGGCCTCCTCCGTCGCTGTGTGGGTGCGATGGCCCGCTCGGATGAGGGCAATCGCTGCCGCCTGCTCCGTAGGTAGAGGTGGGCCGTGCGACAACGTGTCCAAAGCCTCGCCAATTGCCGCGTTGGCGCAACTGTCGAAGAAGGCATAGCACCCGATGTGTAGGTACTCGTCGTATGCGGCTTGGGTGCGTTTGTCGCTTAGGGCACGGGCGGTGTCGTCCGTGAGAGTCCACAGACGTGGCTCCTCGACGTCGCGGGGGGGACGTTCGAGGCCGGCCGGGATGACTTCGCCGTAGTAGGTGAAGTCGACAAACTCGGCCGCGGGGGGGTCGGGTTCGTCGTCGAGCAGGTCGATAGGTGGCTCGGGGGCCTCCTTACCACCCTCCGTCGCTGTGGTCGCGTCGGTGGGAATGGACTGCTGTTGATAAGTAGTAGCGGGTGTGGCTGTCGGCTGTCGAAGCTGAGCGAGTAAGGCAGCGTTAGCCGCCAAAAACTGCTCAGTAATGCGTTGTTCCGATTCCAAAACCGCCGTACGAATCTGTTCGGCTGTGCGTTGTTCGAGTGTGGTAGCGTGAGGGTCGGCCGCTGCGGCGGATGTAGACTGCTCGGGCTGCATAGTGGGGAACTGCGTAGCTGAACGAGGGGAAGTGTCGCGTGACGCTCGAGTGCGCATGGGACGAAAAGGAAAAACTGACACCCTGCTCGACTACTAGAGTCGAGACTGCATTCGCGCGAAGCCTAGATTGGCTGAGCGCGAAAGCAGAGAGTGCCTAGGCTCGTGGCTAGCTACGGCTTATAAGGCACGGGCTAGCTAGAGCTGACCGTTGGGGAAGTCGTTGGTCGTTGGCTGCGTCTAACTGTTTGGGCAAGGTGGTTGCCCTGCAGGTAAGCCGCGCCGATATTAACGGTAACAGTAACCGCTAGAGTTACTGTCCCGTACACATGATATTGGATATGCAAACCTCTAGATTCAAATCAATCTGACCATTATGCACGCCTCTATGCGTGGCTCGGTACACGTAGTGTGGCGACAAACCGGGAGACTACTCGACACTAGGTTCTCAGCATGTTTGCACAATTGCACTACTATCCGCCGATTGTGTTGCGCCCGGCCATCTACAAAGCGGCGACACCGAGAATGGCATGTCGTGTGCACTAGCTTTTCTTGCCACGTGCCCGGAAGTACAACTAAGGAGCACGGGCTAGGGACCGATTGGGCTTGAGGGGCGGTTGACTTGGAGTGTAAGCACTCTCGCGCGCGGATCGTTGGCCTTAGAAACTTGCGCATCGCCGGGCGTGAAAAATGGCGGGGAGCTTTCAAAGTACCCTAGCACGGGCCTTTATCTGGCCGGCGGCAAATGGCACGGCACCATGCCATCATGGGGCATAAAATGGGCAACGCAGTGAATAGAAGAAATGTAGAGCGCTGATTGTTGAGCGTATTGGCGGAGCGGGTGTGCGGGTGCCACCTGTCTAGGGGTTGCTAGCCCCGCGCGAATGTGGCAGATTTTGAAACCCTAAAAACTTTAGTTGGATGTACGAGGGGCTTGATAACATCGGACGGCGGATTTGACGCGGAAACCGGCCGGTAGGCGTAAATGAAGTTGAAAGCTTACATTAACTTGAGGGAAGGGCATCCATTTTCAACTTAGTTTGCTCGAATCGGACACCATACGGCAAAGTTGGGCTTTTTTAAGCCTCCCAAGTTGTGGTTTTCCGGCCCCCATCCTACCCACGTCAAGCATCTTAACGGCACATGCCATCACACCCACGTGCTCCCATTTTTGCGGACAACGTGCTGGGATCATGAAAACCACATGTTGTGTTGCGCATTTCGGGAGTTTTCACGAGCCAAAGTGTGGAAAATCCGAATTCCCGGGCGCCCGAATCAGGGTATACCCCGAAACCGGGGTTGGCCCACAAACCCTAATACGTCAGATCGTAGCCGTGACGGTCCCCATTTGTGCCCCGCTTTCCCTTTAACTTCACCGTCAACACAATATTCTGTCCGCCTTTTCAACGAGCTAAAGTACATTCAAACCCTAGAGACCCTACACGGTAAACACCCGCCCTACGCGAAAGGCCCTATTTCACTAGTAACGGACTTTATGGGAAGAGTGTATACGCGATAAATAATCATATGGTATTCCCGTGAAATGCAGCAGAGAAAACGCTATGCATGGGAACGTCCCGCCATTCGCTTCTATATTGTTTTCTCGTTGTCGGTGAATGTTTTAGAACAATACCAAAGAAAGGAGCATTGGAAACCGTCTTTCGCGGATGGTGAGGTGGTTAAGTAGAATAAACCACCAGCTTAAGATGTTGAATTCTACAATCTCTTTCTCAATTTTCTTTGTTCCCGCGGTGCCTCTATTTCCGCAGGTTTCGTCGATTGGTTGGCATTTGTGCATTAGCTAAAAGCATTTCTTAAAAAAAAAAAAAGTGGAAATCACCAAGCAAAAACGGGAAAAAGGAGGAGAAAATCCCACATGCCTAAGCCCGAGGAATAGGTAGGCATACCACAGCATCAACACTGCCCTCTTGCAAAGCCCCGCAAAGATAAGAACCCAAAGTACCATGACGATGAGTAAAAAGAAGTTGCACGAATTTTCGCCGCACATCCCCGGAAAACCGTCGAAAGGAAACGTAAGTAGATCGACGAACGAAATGTTGCATGCGGACATAACTATCAAAACACAATGGACGAGAGTCCACTACACCCATGGTAGGGAAACGACGAACGGCCACCAAAATTGCCAAGCGATAGACCAACTCAGCCGCCATAGGCGCCTGACGCCCCCCATCCTCCATAGCGAAGAGACTGTAGTCATGGACCGATTGAACAGAGGACGTGCCAAGTAAGGCGGAAGTGCGGAGATCCGCATCGACTTTGTCATGCTGAGCTCCCAATGCAAGACTGACCGGGAGTGGGAGTGAGAGCCGATTCGAAGAACAATGGTGTTCGTGCGAGCGCTTGTGACCGTCAAATCAAGAACAAGACGACGGTATGGGGCCAATCAAATGAAATGAAATGAAGTTGCTTACAATAATTATCGAGTTAACGGTTGATATCTTTGGGCGCCCATGTGATCATGCCTCCTAGAGTACCGTTTTATCATAGGGTATACGCCATGAAACCACTAATCCCAACCTCTTTAATGCCATTAAAAATACCGTTACATTCATGATAGTTGACAGTAATTGTACAATAGTATGAAAAATGATTTATCACTATTCTCCACGATGCGCAGCCTCCTCCATCTGTTGTGAGGGCGCTGGACAGCCAAGCTCATCAGCTAGCGCTCGTCGTGACGGGCCTACCGAACCTCTGCTCTTGTGCGACTCCGGTTGTGCTTGAGTAGGGGGGGAAGGGCACGCGAAAAACCCCTTGGCACAAATTGTTGCTCTTCCCGTCGCAGCTCGTCTCCTAGCCTAGACTTCCCTTCCCCTCCGGGGGGTGGGGAGAAAGGAAGTCCATAGTTACATACAGTGTTTGGCTCGCGCTCCTGCCTCCGCGCCAGATTTTCTCATGTCCCATGTCCATCTCCGTTTGTTTCCGATACCTATTTGGTTGTCCGAAATCCGCCCGTACCCTCCCCCAGTGGTTTACGCTATCAGGGGGGCGTTTCTATAAGTAGAGTGCCGTTGCGATAACTCTAGGCACCCTGCCTTAGGAAGCTTGTCGATAACTGGGTACCGACGGGGGGAGGGGTTGGTCGAACCCGCTAATCGAGTCGCCACTCCACACAAGATATCGGGTTTGTAAAGTGTTATTCAAAAACACTCCGTGCCGAGCTCTTTATGGTGGCGGTCGATCATGTGGACCTCCGCCGCCACACCGTCTCACTCCTCCGGCTGCGATGCTCCTCCGTCCTGCGTAGCTTCTAGCCTCGCTCCCACGGGAGACTCGAAGCTCACAAGGCTGGACGACTGCTAGCGAGGGCCTTGCCGTGGTGCTACTTCCCGGCTGTCCGTTGCTATCTCCAACGCCCGCCGCCAACTCAGATCCGCCAGTATCCTCCTTGCCACCCAGATACGCATCCCATACTTATCCCACCCATAGACATGACAATATTTGAGAAGTATCCAACACTGAAAAGAAATATCGAACTAGCCGAGCGGGAGATCATGACGCTAGTGTGCAAAGAATTTGTTTGAAAAGCCCTCCGCACTTAGGCTTTCCGACACCTACTAGTCCGTGGATTGCAGCCGCCGGATTTCACCCCGCCTAGCCCCCAACCGTGCCATGTATGGAACGGCTATAGGGTTACTAGCGCCAACCACGAGGAAGTGGGGGTGAGTGCCGACGGGCATACGAGCGCACCCATCTCCGGGGCCACCGCCGTTTCGCCGCCGGCGGGCGCCGTGTTGGGCCATTAAGTCTAATCACGCCACATCCCCATGTCCATCTCGAGAAGCTCCCGACCGAATACGGCGGACCTCCAACCGCAAGTCCAGCCCTTTAGTAGCCCCCGCTTAAAGCACGAGCTCTTCAAGCACGTGTACAAGCCGATCGTGGAGCTGAATGGCATACCAAGCGCACGGGCACCGATGGATGTGGTCCATATGCATGGCAGCTGTCGAGCGCTCACACGACATAGAGGTACCCGATGCCATCGATGAAGATCTAGACCCACGAGAAAGTGAGGTAGCCTCATTGCACCGTGGGCACTTCCGAACATGAGAAGCGCGCTCCACAGTAAGGTCCAACACATTGTGCGTTGCAATCGTATAGCAATCGGACGGCACCTTGAAACTGGACTCATATGAAATAAAAAAGAGAGCTAAAGCACCACGACCCGTATCCGAAATCGCCCGCATATAATCCGGGGGGGGGGGGGGGGGGGGGGAGGTCTCTAAAACACCAAGAGGTCAAGGTAGGCATGGGCACGAAAAATGCGCGAAATGCCCCGCTGAATGTGGCCCCCATAATCTTCCGAGCGGGTGAGAGCGTCGGGAGTCGGGAGTTGTCAGCAAGTCATTTGGGTAGCTAACGCCGCCGCCTTGTTAACTGAAGAGACCACCAACTCGACATCGGGGCCATCATAATCGGACATGTCTTGGTTTAGTGTGTTTGTCAACACCGCGCGATCCGATTCCAAAAACCCGCCCATATTGGAGATCGTATCATACCAATTGCGCAATTGGACCGCCCACGGTAGAGTAGAAGTAGCAATATGCAGTAGTTCTTGACGGATAAGACCGTACATAGGACCTAGCGACTCGGACTCGTAATCAGTAATCACATTGGCGAGGCTCGCGGTGAATGAAGCATAGTGAGCATATTCAACATCGAGCTCGAGGGACGGTGCATTAAGCCTCCCAAACTCCGTTCGCACGGAAAGCAAGCGCTTAGCGCAATTGAGTTTATCGAGCGTTTGTACGTCATGAAAATCGCCAAAGATTCGGGAAAATGCAGCACAAACGGCCTTATCTGCAATAGCAAAGTACGGTCGGCAGACATTAGGTGGGAGGGTACGGAGCAAGAACCCGTAGCGGCATACCGCACACGTGATCATCATACGAAAAGCCAAATGTGCTCCTCCAAAGTCAGACGTAGTAAGCAGACAATCTTGTCCAATAGGAGTTGATGAGCCTCCACGGTATCGTGTAGCCAAAAATATACATAATTATCATTGTGAGATGCCGGGGGGGCATCCGTCACCGAGAAATCCATCGTTAAAGGGGCTTCTAGGGTACTAGTACCCGTAACAATGGGGACTATTGTACGTGTCACCTCAACAAGTCCAGGGGCCGTATCCGAGGGTACCATGCACGGAGATTTAATTGGTTGAACCCTCAAACAAACTTTTCCGTATCTCCGTAGATACCGCAACCATAGTCAAGACAAAAGGCGTTGGAAGGAATACTTTCCATCGTCAGAAAAGGCATGGATCGGCGAAGAATCCTTGCATTGTTCCCCAATATTCCGGAGGGGGGTGTTGATTGCCAAGTTGAACAAAAGTGCGGGCCAAGAGGATCTCATTGTCCGACACCCGTGCCGGGCAAGAGTGAAGCATCGTTGGGGTCGAAATTATACACAGTGGAGTCCCGTGAAATATCATCTCAACCAACATGATAATGGGATGCAACTCGGGATTCTAGTACAGCTCCGCAAGGAACCTCTGGCGGGAAATGGTATTACGGGAGTTTCCCATGTCCAAGCTTAGTAGGCTGCAATCATGAGTAGTATGTAAGCCTTTACGAGTGGTAGGTATGGCTCGCTTGATACGAGCTTTGGTGAAAACGGAGCGTTGGACATGGCCCATTTGGTCAGCCGCAATAGTCGCCATCCGCGTAATAGCGTGGCATTGAGCGAATCGTGAGAAAACGCTACCAGCAGCAAGTAGCCGAACTTTAAGAGCCTCACTCCGAAAGCGATTGGCGTCACGGTCGACACCCGACTCCTTGTGAAGGGCCCACCCAGTCGCACTCGCCAGAAAGTCCGCCGCGGCATCGGGTAAGTTTCCCGTCGAGTAGCGGTTCGCCAACTTCCGCCGGGCCGGGATATTCAAGTCACGGACATATTCCCATCGCCATCCATCAACATGAGGGGCTGACAAGCGAGGTGATTTTCTCATGACAGGCAACATAGAGTCCTCCCAGAGCTAGAGGCTATCACGATCATCATGGTAGCTGAGGGGAGGGCGCGCCGGGGGGAAAGGGGGTCGGGGAGGTCACAGTCAGGGTGGGGTATTCATGGAGGAGGATGCAACCGCTGAAGAGCCGCCATCGCAACGTCGGCGTCTTCCACTATCCCGAAGTCGGCTCCGTCCAAGGCCATACGGGCCCGTCGAAGCTGGCCGACATCCACGAGCTCACGGGCTCGGCGGAAGGCAGCGCGGCATTGGAGGTCACCTTCGGAGAGGTGAGTCGGTGGCAAGTGTTGCTAATGTTGACATATCCGGGGTTGACGACGCCGGGAACCGCCCCCACCCCGGCCCCGACCACTAGAGCTTATCAACATAGAGCCCCCCGGGCAGGCAAGAGCAAGCTCACCTCCATCCCGAATGTCATGTAGGAGAGTGTCAATGCATGTGAGTTCATCCTCTGCGAACGTCGAGAGCCAAAGACGGACTCGGCGTTAGACAAGACAGCGTAGCGGGCATTAGCCACAGCCGGAAAAGCTCGAAGGAGGAGGCCACCAAAAAAGACAAATTGCCAGAAAAGCTCCGGCGGCAAGAGATACCATTGATGAAAGGGAGATTGCTTATTCAAGAGTGTCTTGCAGGGAAGATGTGAGGTCATCTCGCTGTCGCACATGCTCGCCGGGCCGCAATAACAAGTCGGAATCGCAAGAGGCAAGCGGCATGGTCACCATGAGGCGGGAAATGCAGCGCAAGGGGGAGATCGGGGAGCAGCATGTCGGCGGAGGGAAGCAGCGTCGAGGGCATAGAGGCTTGTCCATGAGGCGGCGAGGCTCCATCAAGTGGGGGTGGTACATGGGTGGAGGGAAGCGGGGGGGGGGGGGGGGGGGGTAAGTCAGGCCTCGGCTCGCGGTAGTGGAGGGTGTTGCAAGTAATATATTCTAGTTATTAGTTGCAGATAGCTACTGTAATCTATTCTAGATATGATTAGTACATGTTTAGATCGGACATACCGATAAACTGTTTGATTCGGTACAAAGCTGTCGCTAGGCTACAACTCTAACACTTCTGTTATCCCGACACCACGCCTTGGGTTGGTTGTCTCTGTGACTGTCCCTTTGCGTAACTGTGACTGTAACTACGTGTGCGTTAGTTATTTTCCTTCTTGATCGTGTGTGCATGGTTTAACAAGTTATGGGCCCCCGCCTCACGTCACTCACGCTCGACAACCTGGTTCGGCGAGCTGCGATCGCCACCTCTCCCGCAGAAGGCGAGTTTACATAGATACTTGGTACTTTCACCCTGTAGTCGGCGGTATCGCCAGTATAATCTGCGCTTTAAAACCCACCCTCCACCCCACCTAAGTCAGCCGCTCGAGGACGCCAGACAACCACCCAAACCGACGCACTCGTCGTGTGTGGACATAGTGCACACATGTCCAAGTTGGAGACGGGGGGGGGGGGGGGGCGCACTATCGGGTGAATGCGCATACACCGAGTGCACGACAGCCCTAGCTTAATATATTAATATATTTTATTAGCGACTCAGCCGCCAGCGCATCTCTCCACCTGCACTGGCCGTGGCCCCGACTTGTGCCCCACATTGGGTGGAGGACACAGAAAAGGTGCTTTGAGACACCCCGAGGCATCAGGCCGAGGGGTCGGCGGGCATCATGCCGTCTCTCTGAAACCACTGTTAGGCACAAGTGCGGCTAGCGGTTTTTACCGCTGCCTGTTTCTCTTTTCTTTTTCAGTTTTTTCTTTCTCGCCCTCTGTCGAAATGGCGCCTAAAACTAAAAACTCGTTGTGTCAACTCTCAACTTGTTTCGCCTCCTTCTTCCCTTGACTCCGGCTCTCCGCAGAGCTCAGTCATTCCCACCCATGTTACCCTCGCGCTCTTCCTAGAGCAACTGGCGCTCATAAACGCCCGCCTAGACGCGCAGTCCGCCGACACTGCTAGTGTTGTTGTTGCTCCTCCTGTTGCTGCCGCTGCGGACCCCTCTTTCACTGTACGTCACCGCGATGCGCAGCTCGGCCCCCTTGGCGACAGCCACCCACTCAACCCCCATGGCTTCTCCCCTCCCACACAAGGACCCCTCTTCCCCGGCGCCCGGTTGGACGCACAAACGGCCAACGATGTTGTTGTCGCTGCAGCTGCGGTTTGCGACCCCCATGTCGCACACCGCCGCCACGATGCGCACCACCGCCTCGCGAACTGCCCGTGAAACTGTTGTAAGTAATACCGTATACGTATTAGTTGCATATAGCTACTGTAAGCTACTCTAGATATGATTAGTACATGATCGGACATACCGATAAATTGTTTGACTCGGTACAGAGCTGTCGCTAGGCTACAGCTCTAACACTTTTGTTGTCCCGACACCACGCATGTAGGCTGGTTGTCGCCGTAACTCTTCCGTTTGCGGGACAGTGAGTGTAACTACGTTTGCGTAAGTTATCTTCCACACTAACTGTGTTTGCATGGTTCAATAGGTTATGGGCCCTCGCCTCACGTCACTCACGCGCGACAACCTGGTTCGGCGAGCCACGATCGACAGCTCTCCCGCAGAAGGCAAGTTTCTATAGACACCTAGTACTTTCACCTTGTAGTCGGCGGTATCGCCAATATAAACTGCGATTTAAAACCCGCCACCACCCCTCTTAAGTCAGCTACTCGACGACGATAGCCAGCCACCCACACCGACGCACTCGTCGTGTGTGGACAGGGTGCACACAGGTCCAAGCTGGAGACGGGGGGGGGGGGGGGGGGGGGCATTGAAATTGAAATTGAAATTGTTTACAACATGTACCGTATGCGCCGGTTTTTTACCAAAAAGCCGGATGCGGCGGCTGCTGTCTCTGGGCCCTCCCAACTATGTCAAAAATGGAACTTACAAGTCAGGGCTAGACCGTGAACCACCTATGTCCAACCTCTCCAAGTGTGGTCGGGGGTTTTACTCCCCCCCGGGGAGGGTCTGAAGCGGTTTGAAAGCGGTGTGCAAGGATGGCATGGGGAGGTGCGTTATGCGGAGGTTCGGCGAGTGGTCGTGCGTGATTTGGTGCGGTAGACAAGGAGGAGATAGTGCAGCCATTGGACGGTGTGTGCGTGGAGTGAAGAAAGGATGCGAGATGTGTCGAGTCGTGCTTTGGTGACTAGTTTGTCGGGAGGGTCGGTGCGGAGGGTGAGGAGAGAGGTGAGACTTGCTATGGTGGACGAGTGCGGGGTGCCCGTGCGGCTCATGACTATGGGTAAGATGTCGACTTCGGTACCTGGCCAGTGGTTTCGGATGGCATTTGCGAGGGGTGTGTATTTGTCCCTAATCAAGCTAGCTGTGTGTGAGAGGTTGTGGTCGGTGCAGTACTTCCACTCCCCTATCTGTATTTTCCTGATAGATGAGTATCGGCGGCGACCGTTGTTGTGACCGACAAAGCGGGGTTCGAGGAGGCGTATGAAATCGGGTTTGTACGCCGGGGGACGGAGTGCAGGCGGGAGGATATCGGGGGGGAGGATAGCGGGGCACAAGGTTAGGGAATCGGGCGAGAGACCTTCGTCGGCGTCAACAAGGCGGGTGGGCATGTGGGTGGGGTGCGGGGGGTGACAGTCAAGAGGGGTGTAAGTGGGGGTGGGGTGGGTGAAAGACTTGATGGGTTTGTTACCGAAGTCTGCACTGATAGTCTCCTAGCGACCTCCGTTGTGGCGTTCCAGGAGGGATAGTAGGAGTTGTAGCGCGCTGTTGTGGCGGTCCTGTCTTAGGCCAGGCATGGTGGGGCAGTTACCGGCCATGTGGCCGTTGCTGGTGAATTGGCCACACATGGGACAGCGCATGGTGGGGTTGTGTGTGAGGAGGCGGGTGTTGTGGACGCCCCATATGAATTCTTGTTTGTGGGTGAATTGGGTGTTGGTGAGTGTTGCGAGTTTTTTGCGGAAGGTGAAGTCGGCGCCGTCTGCCGCGGCGCGGGCGAGGAGGGCGCCGTGTTTGGATGTCTGTGAGAGGGGTGTAAGTGTGTGTTTGCAGCTATGGGTGTGTGCGTCGGCTTTGAGGTTTGTGTATATGTATGGTATGGGTGCCCCTTGTGTCTGTGGTATGAGGGTGTAAGGCCAGGTCCAGTGACCGATGGACACGTCCGAGCCTATGTTGTATGTGGTGTTTTGTGGTTGACCATCCGCTATCTGGTTAGCGAGTGCGTCAGCGAGGTCGTTGCCGAGTGAGTGGTTGTGTGCTTTAATTTTCCCGAGATGTGTGCGGATGCCTGCGTTGCAGCGGGTTATGATGGTGCGTGTGATAGAGAGGAGTGTGTCGCGGTGGATGTTGTGCCTATAAGCGGAGGGGCAGTTAAGGTATCCTTGTATGAGACGGAGGGAGCACGCACTGTCAGTTAGGAGGTGGGTATGGCCTAGTTGGAGGCCTATGTCAATGCCAGCTAGTTCGGCTCGATTGATAGTATGGGAGGGAGGGGTAGAGGTCACCAGGATTTTGACGTTGGTGTCCGAGGCTGGGTGGGTGGCTGCGGCCCCTAGAGGGGAGCTGCTTCCTTTTTTCGAGCCGTCTGTGTATACGAAGTCCTGCCAGTTCCAAGCAAGAGTGCCTCTGGTGGGGGAGTATGTTAGTTGTGTGCGTTCTTGGAGGGGGTAGGTAAGGGGGTGAGTGGGGTTGGGGGGGAAGTAGTATATGCCTGCGGAGTGAGGTGAGTAGGAGTCTGTGAGGTGTGGAGGTGGGATGGTGATGGTGGGGTTCGGGAGGTGTGTGTCGTATATGGACTCGAGGGTGTTGTGGAGTGCGGTCATGGCAGTGTGTGAGGGTAGGGTGGGGAGTGCGAGGGAGTTAGCTACTAGGTAGATGTCGACCATCCAGCGTGTTCCGAATGGGGTAGGGGTGGGGTGGCCTGTGTGTTGGTCTGGGGGTAAGAAGGTGTTCGCGTCATTGGGAAGGGTGTATAGGTGATGAGTGTAGGGGGAGTTGATATATTTGGAGTGGCGGTACGGGGTGTGTTCCCAACGGGGGAGTATGAGGATGGTAGCGCTGGGGGTGTGTGAGGCTGTGCGGTGTGCGCTGGTGATTGCATGTTCCATGGCTCGGCGCATGCATTCGTGGTCGTATTCGGGGTTGGCTATGTTGGTGCCTTGCCATGTGTGTGGGGCATTGCTGCCGCTGGATGAGAAGACTATGTCTTCGGGGTAGAGTGAGTGGTAGGTGTGCGAGTGGATGGATTTATTGAGGGGGTCTGAGTAGAGTTCTGTCTGGATGTGGAATGTTTGACGGAGAGCCGAGAGGAGGTCTTCTCTGGTGGCCCATCTGTTGCGGGTGGTGGTGGCGGGTGAAGGGGAGTGGATTTCAGAGCGGGAGCCTAGGCGAGTGAGGAGGTTGTAGACCTCCTCTTCGAATGTGTGGTCGGAAAGGTCGGGGCGGAAGAGTTGGTATAGGTGGCGGACGCGGGGGCCGTTAAGGGTGGTTACCGCGCGGCCGTCTGGGGTGCATAGTATGGTTGTGTCTTGGAGTGATGGGTGTGTGTGGATGGCGAATTTACCGGTTGGGAGCATGTCGAGGTCAGGGTTGATGGGGGTGTGGTTGAATGTGATAAGGCGGTGTGTCCAAGGTGGCGGTCCGGGTTCTGGCAGGATGGGTGTGGTGGAGGGGACAAAGCCGGAGTTAAATGCGGTGAGGGCGGTGGGGCCTGAGGGGGTCTCACTGATGGTGTCGTGTAGTTGAAGGCAAGGCGCCCATTGGACCTCGTGGAGGCGGGTGAGGTCGTGTTGCTTGCCGCGAGCGCACCAGTCGCATTGCCATGAGGCGGGGCCTAAGGCGGGGCGGCATTGGGAATGGACGGCAAAGTGCGGGCATGTGCTGCAGGTGGAGGTGGGTTCTAAGTGCAGAGGGTTGTGGCATATGGAGCAGTCGGCGGGGGTGGGGGTGGGTAGGTTTACCGAGGTGGGGGTGGAAGAGATGAGTCGGAAGCCGTCGTCCAGTTGGAGTTGTATATCCCATTCCGTGAGGTGTTCCGGGGCCCATTCGACCATGTATTGGGTTTGTCCGTATTCTGTGTCTTTGTGTTTGGAGATGATGCGCGTCACGTCGCAGGGGGGGAAATGGTGGTCTGAGGGGGAGAGGTATTCTGTGTCTATGTGTGTGATGGGTGCAGTGGGGGAGTATTTTTTGGTGCGGGAGGAGTGGGTGAAGGGGGAGAGAGTGTGAGGAGGGCGGGGGAGGTGTGGCGTGAGGAGGGGAACCCAAGAGGGGTGGAGAGTGGTGGGGGGGGATGCTTGTTTGGGGTTGAGGTTTGTGACGGGGAGGCGGTTGTGGACAGTGTCGGTGGGTTCGGTGAGGACTGCGGCGAGAAGGCGTATTGGGATAGTGAGGGAGGTGTTGGACCCCGTTAGTTTGGTGATGGACTGGCAGGATTTGAGGATGAAGGAGGAAGGGGTGGCGCGGAGGAGGACTTGTGACCAGTCGGTTATGTGATTTTGCCAGAGGGGGTTAAGACGGGGAAGGAGGGAGGTGTGTGTCTTGCGGGGGGAGAATTCGTGGTATGCTTGTTTGTATGTGTGTGGGTCTGTGATATGTGTGGCTCTGTCTCTGAGGGACGTGAGGAGTGTGGCGTCCTGGTTGGTGAAGTGGGTGCGGATTGTGGAGGCAATGGGGTTGGTGAGGGAGAGGGGGGGGATGTTGTGAAACATGGTTCCGGCGTCGCGTTGGGCGCGCACTAGGCTTCTGAGCGTGGGGGGGGATAGACTGCCTGACATTATCGATTCAGTGGGCCAGTGGGAGTATGTTGTGGAGATGCTGTGAATGTGGGCTCTGGCCATGTGGCCCCTATAACCGGGGGAGTTCAGGATTTTGTGGAGGTGGCAGACGGTGAGTTGTGCGGCATGTGCTTTGAGGGAGGGGAGGCCATAGCCGAGGTCGGAGGTGGGCCGATGGAGGGCAGTGCGGGGGAGGTTACGTACCGAGGAGACGGCTGAGCGGAGGGCGCGGCATATTTGACCTTCGAGGGTGTCCAATTGGGAGTCGCTGAAGAGGCCGAGTTGGAGGGTAAAGTGTTTTCCGATGAGGAGGCCACGGATGACGCGAATTCTGCGGGACTGGGTTAGTAGGGAGGAGGAGAGGGCGTTGATGAGGGATGTGGTGGTGCGTTTGAGTTCGTGCCAGTGTTTGGTGAAGGTGAGGGAGGTGTTGAGTTCGACCCCAAGGACGCGGTATGTATCCGAGGGGCCTATTGTGGGGATGGGTTCCGGGGTGGATTTGATGGTGATGAACTGTGATTGGAGGCGGGATGTGAGGAGGGTGATGTTGGCAAGGGAGAGGGCGTTGCCTGTACGCCAAAGGGCGCCGGTGATGCAGCATTTGCGGATGTTGACTGTCATACCTGTGTAGGCGCTGAAGAGGGAGAGTTTCCTTAGTTGGATGGCCATGTTAGGGGTCGAGCCCGTGGCTAGGCTGAGGTCGTCGGCGAATCCGTGTCCGGGGTATGTGGCTGTGGGTTCTGTTGGGTCGACGTTAGTGGCGGGGGGCCCTGGGCGGTAGCCCCGGCTACCCACAGTGAGCCAGCGAAGAAAGGGTTCAAGGAAGAGGGTAAACAGGAACGGGGAGAGGGTGTCGCCCTGCAGGGTACCTCGATTTATGTCTATGGAGGGGGTGGGACCATACGGGGTAATGTAGGCTGTGGATGAGACTCCGTAGAGGTGTTCGCATGTATCTACAAAAGTGGAGGGCATACCGAGTTGCCTCATGTGTTTGAACATGATGCGGTGGTCTGCTGCGTTGAAGGCGCCCTTGAAGTCTGCGTACATGACGTAGATGTCTTTGTTGTGGAGTTTTGCGTCCTCCATGGCCATGATGATGGAGGAGAGGGCGTCGTGGATGTTTCGGTGTTGTCGAAAGCCATCCTGTTGGTCGCTGAGGATGCCGTGAGTTTCGGCGTATTTCGAGCCTGCGTCTTTGATTAGTGCTGTCCATAGCTTAAGAAGGTTATTCATGAGGGCTATGGGGCGGTAGTTGTCCAGGAGGGTGGGGTCCCCTTTTTTATGTAATAGGCATGTTGTGCTATGGCACCATTCAGGGGGTGTGTAGGAGTTATGGGCAAGGAGGGATAGGAGGGAGAAGAGGGTGGAGCGGGTCTCCGGGGGTAGGAACTTGAGAATTTCGTTGGGGATACCGTCGGGGCCAGGGGCTTTGCCGGTGCCTAGCGAGTTGAGGGTTTTATCGAATGTATCGCGGGTAATCATGTCGGCTAGTGTGAGTGTGGGGTCCCCTTGGGGTTCGATGTTGAAGTTGTCAGGGTTGTTAGGGTGTTCCCAGGGGGGTATTGGGAGGTCGGGCGGGGTGGCTCGCGTGAGTTCGGTGGTGAAGTGGGAGTGGACCGCCTGAATGACGGCTGAGGGGGAGGATGCGGTGGTTTTATCGGGCTTGGTAATGCGGTGGAGAGTTGTAGTTGCTGTGGTCGCGGGGAGGAGTCCGCTTTTAATTTTTAAGCGGCGGTGGGAGGATTTAGGGGAGGCGTCGTAGGCAGTGTTGGTGCGGGTTTTAACCTTTTGGAGTATATCAGTAGTGGTTGTTCGGAGTAGTTGGCGTATGCGTGCCTGGCATTGGTGGTGGATATCGGTAGGGGTGAGATAGTCAGAGGTTTGAAGGAGGGTTTGGGCTAGGGGTAGGGGGCCGCCGTTGGTGCTATAGTTGCGGAGTTTACGAATGAGTCTGTGTGTTTTTTTAGAGAGCCAGGTGGGTTTAATAGTCGAGGTAGTGGGGCGGGGATTCGTCGGGGGTAGGAGGGGCCATATGGTGGCCGCGTGGTCCATGTGTTGGGGGGGGGGGGGGCACTATCGGGTGAATACGCATCCACAGGTTGCATGCCAGCCGTAGCTTACCCTTTTATTCTTACATTATCTTAGCGACTCAGCCGCCAGCGCAGCGCTCCACATGTCATGGCCTTGGACTCGACTTGTGCCCCACACTGGGTGGAGGATACAGAAAAGGTGCTTTGAGACACCCCGGGGCTACATGCCGAGGGGTCGGCGGGCATTAGGCCGTCTCTCTGAAACCACTGTTAGGCACGAGTCCGGCTAGCGGTTTTTACCGCTGCCTGCTTTTTATTTTGCTGTGTCTTTTTCGCCCTCTGTCGAAATGGCGCCGAAAACTCGTTTTGCCGACTCTCCGCCTGTTTCGCCTCATGATTCCCCTGACTTAGGCTCTCAGCAGAGCACTCTCGATCCCCCCCGGATACTCTCGCGCTGCTCCTTGCGCAAATGGCGCGCATTAACGCTCGCCTCGACTCGCAGTCGGCCGAGGCTGTTGCTGTTGATGCTGCGGTTGCTAATCCGCACCCCCTGTCGCTCAGCGCCGCCACGATGCTCAGCTCGAACCCTTTCGTGACAGCCACGACGTGCACACCCTCCCCATGCTTGTGCATCCCCAGCCTGGACACACCCCACTGGACGCACAAACGGGGTTCGCTACTGCTTCCCCTGCAGCTCATGTTGGCGACCCCACAGTCGCACAGCGCCGTCCCGATGCGCCCCGCGAGCCCTCGCGTGCCGATGCGCACCGCGACCCCTCGCGTCACGACCTCCATGTTGAACACCTCCCACCATCCCCCCCCTTCCCCCCCGCTGGATATGCCCTTCACCACCCCGGACCTCACATCCCGGAGGCGCCCTCTCACCTCGTCCCCCCCTCCCGTGACCACCCGCACCCGTACGGCCCGCCGCGTACCATGGCCGGCCGCTCTCCCTTTCCCGGTGGTCCACCTCCTCCCTTCCATGGCCGGCATTCTCCCCCAGCCCAGCGTGGCGACCCCACCACTAGTGGCAGCCGTCGCCCCACCATTGACCCGGTAGTCATCGGCCGGGCGGCACACGAAGCCCCCGGCTTCGACAAGGACGCCCTTAACCGGTCCATGAAGATGTCGGTCCCCGTCATGGGCCCGACCACGGACTTTAAGCAATGGAAGAGGACCTTCCTTAATTTCCTCTCCATCAAGGCCGCATATCTCATTCCGCAGCTGGCCATCCGCGACTCCGGCGTTTGGCTCGACGAACCAGCACAACACTACGCCTACGCGTTGCTCCTCCATGCAGCGAGCGCGAATCAGCGCGCTGACCAGGCGATGAAATGCGTTTTCTCCAGCCCGCCCTAACTGCGCCGCTGCCGCGGGGGACATCCTGTGTGAACGCCTCGACTGTCGGTCTTTTACTCGCTCCTTGTCCCTCCTGGACAACTTGATGGTCAGACAGCGCCCTTGATAGTCAGTCACTCAATGACTATGTCCACTACATGCGCCAGACCTTTGACGAGTACAACGACACATGCCAGCTGGTTGATGGCTCCGTTGCCATCCACCCCCACAACCTCGGTCTCCTCATGCTGCGCGGTATTTCCAGCAACGGCCCACACTGTCAGGCGAAGCAATGCGTCATCAACGCCTTTGACACAGACTACCTCATGTCGGGTGATGAAGTTATGGCCAGGATTCTCCACCTCGCGCACAACACGGACGACGACCCTGCCCCGGACACACCCGCTCCGGCCACATCACCCCCTCCCATCTCCGCGTTCGTCGCTGCGGGCCGAGGCTCGCACAGCGGTCGAGGCCAACCACACCGTAATCCTCGCGGCCATCGACCCAACAAGTGTGGCGTTTGTGGCAGCCTCAACCATCTCATGTCCGCCTGAACTGCCACGGATGACGCTATCCTTAAGTGGAATCTCGCCAAGCGTAAGATGACCGTCTAGAAGTACGGCGCCGCCGGTGGCACCACCTCTGCTCACGCTGCGCTGCTGAGCGACGTCCATGCCGACAACGCCCCCGCCGATGACACCGACTGCCTACCCACCATCGAGGACTGCGTTGATGACTACGATGACGACGAGGTGAGTGTCCCTTTCAGCTCTGTGGCTTTCTCCTCTTCCCTCGCCCCAGGTCGTAACCTATCACAGTTCTGGGTCGTTGATTCTGCCTGCTCGATTAACCTCACCGCATTCCGAGATGACTTCGTGAAGTTCACACCCCCCTCCGCCCCCTCTCGCGTGGGCGGTGTCGGCGTTGACGTTAAGGGCAGTGGCTCAGTGCGGATTTCTGCCAGACTTGCCTCTGGCCAGCTCATTCGCCGCACTGTGTATGCACTCTACACCCCTGACCTATCATCTCGCTCCGCTCAGCGTATCGACAGACTTCTTAGTGTCAGCTGGATGCAAACTCATAGCGGTTGTGAATTCGTCTTCCCCTCCAACTCTAACACTGATATGCTTTTGGTACCCAGAGGTATGGGTGTGCTAGAACCGTCCGGAAACGGGCTCTACCTCCTTCCCCACCTGCCGGACCTCCCTTCAAGCCCATCCGCCACGGCGGCACTTGACCCCTCACCTCACGTTCCCCTTACTGCCCAGTGTGATCCCGTCCTATGGCACCGTCGGTTTGGCCACCTAAACATGCATAGCCTTCAAGCCCATCATACTCACGGTGTCCCGACTAGCCCTATATTAGCTAGCATTGTAAACAAAGTTTTCGTGCGACTCTTGCTTACTCCACAAAGCCACAGCTGCACCACGCAACACAGCCGCTTGCGCGAAGCCATCCCGCCCCCTCCTTAACATGTCCGCTGATCTCTGGGGCCCGGTCAATGTCCCCTCCCCACATGGCCTCCGCTATTGCTTGCTCGTCATCGACCACCACACCAACTACATGTGGGTGCGGTTCCTTAAGTATAAAGACGATGCATGTTCGGAGTTGGAAACCATCCTCTTGGACATCAAGCACTTGCATGCCCGCCATCACTCCCAAACGGGTGCGTTCGCACCGGTCCTCAAGTTTGACTCAGACTCTGTGTTTGAAGCTGCTGTCACTCGCCGGATGTGCGCACACCTCGGCGTCGGGGTACAGTTTTCTGCCCCATACGCCCACTACATGCTCGGCAAAGCCGAACGTCCTTGGCGCACTATCCGGGACAATGCATCGGCGATGCTCCACAACATGGCCGTTCCCAACTCCTTGTGGTCGTGCGCTATCAGCACTGTTGTGTACCTTCGCAACCGCACGTACAGTCGCTCGGTCGGACCCAATGGGGGCGTCCCCCTCACACTCCTTACGTCGTCGGTGCCCGACGCCTCCAAGTTCCGCGTCTTCGGCTGCGCCGTTTTCGCCAAGGTCCCCGACAAACAACGTCGGAAACTCAGTGAGAAGGCGTTTCGCGGCGTCATGGTGGGCTATCCCCCTGACGCACCCGGGTATCGTGTCTACAATCCCGAAACGCGTCGCATCACCACTTCCGTTCATGTTGTCTTTCAGGATGACACCCCAGGCTTCGACACACAACCCTCCGTTGACTCGGTCATCACCGACTCTTCGGAAGACGTACCCGCAGACTCACCCCTATCCCACCCCATTGACCTCACATTACCCACACCCCTACCCCCCCCCGGCAGCCCCTCGCCATACTCGGCTCCGCTCACACCCCATTCGATACGGCAATATGTTTGCCCACTTGTCCGACTACCCCCCGACCCTCGTGACGGCGTGTTGTGATCCTGAACAAGGAAAAGCTCAAGAGGACATCTTTGAGCACCCTCACGTCCCCGACCTTATCACGGGTCCCCCACACACACCTGCCGGCACGTCCCCTACTGCCGTCGCCCTCCTCTCCACCCGGGAGTGTGTGGAACCAAAATCCTACCGGGCTGCGCTGGACAGCGCCCAAGCCCCCCAGTGGCAAGCCGCTATGCATCAAGAGTATTCCTCTCTCATCAGCAACGGCACGTGGGACCTTGTGGACCTCCCCCCGGGCCGCATGGTCGTTAACAACATGTGGATCTTCAAAGTCAAGTCGGATACAGCCGGCGACGTCTCCCGCTTCAAAGCGCGGTTCGTCGCCAAGGGGTGCAGCCAACGCGCTGGCTTGGACTACACGGAGACCTTCTCCCCGGTCATCCGCATGGCCAGCCTGCGTCTCTTCCTCACCATCGCAGCCGCCCGCGACCTTGAACTCTGCCAGCTTGACATCGACACCGCGTTTCTCTACGCTCCCATCCGGGAGGATGTGTACATCCGCCAGCCCCTCGGCCTCACCGATGGCACGTCCAAGGTTTGTCACCTCAAGCGCTGCCTCTACGGCCTTAAACAGTCCCCCCGCGAGTTCAACATGCTACTTCGTGCATGGCTCGTCGACCATGGATGGCAACAATGCGTCTCCGACCCGTGCATATACATCTACCGCACCGGCCACGTTTTCACCATGATCGCCATGTACGTCGATGACATTCCCGCGGCGTGCAATGATGCCACTTGGCTCGCATCGTTCAAAGCCCAACTCGGAGCACGGTTCAAGATCAAGGACCTAGGCGACCTCTCCCAACTCCTCGGCATGCACATCACCCGCGATCGCCCCACGCGCACAATCTCGCTGGACCAGTCCAAGTACCTGCGCGACGTACTCGCCAAGTACGGCATGTCCGACTCTAAGCCGTCGTCACTTCCGATGGACCCGGGCTTTCTCGCCGGCCTCGCACACATGAATTCGCCCTCTCTCACCGGGGTGGCCAAGGACGTCTACCCCAGCCTCATGGGCAGCCTCCAGTACGCAGCCGTGTGCACCCGCCCCGATGTGTCCACGGCATTGAGCATCCTCGGCTCCGCCCAAGCCTCGCCCACCGAGGCCCACTTGCAGGCTCTGAAAAAGGTCCTCCGCTACCTTCAAGGCACCATCGACATGCGCCTAACGTTGGGGGGGGGGGCTGGACCACAGCCTCCAACTCACAAGGCACAGGCTTTGCCGACGCTGATTGGGCCAACGACAGCAGCACCCGCAAGTCTCGCTCCGGCTATCTCTTCACCCTCGGACGCGGGCCAATCAGTTACAAGTCCAAGCAATAGACATGTGTGGCTCAATCCACGTGTGAAGCCGAGTACTGCTCTGCGGCTCACGCCACCAAGGAGGGACTTCACCTCCGACAACTCATGGGGGGAATCTTCAACTCCCCCATCACCGAAACCACCACCATCTGGGAGGACAACCAAAGCGCCATTGCATACTCCCAGAATGCCTTGGACAGCGAGAAGACTAAGCACATCGGTCTGAAGTGGCACTTCCTCAAAGACCACGTGGAGCAGGGAACCATCAAGTTGAGGTACCTCCCCACTGACCAAATGGTGGCTGACATGCTCACCAAACCCCTCCCAGGACCTGCACTGGCAAGACACCGAAGTGCGATCCTTGGAGGACAAGACCCCATGCAACGCTTCGTCCCGTAGCTACCTTTAGGGGGAGTGTTGTAAGTAATACCGTATACGTATTAGTTGCAGATAGCTATTGTAAGCTACTCTAGATATGATTAGTACATGTCTAGATCGGACATACCGATAAACTGTTTGACTCGGTACATAGTTGTCGCTAGGCTACAGCTCTAACACTTTTGTTGTCCCGACACCACGCATGTAGGTTGGTTGTCGCCGTAAATGTCCCGTTTGCGGGAATGTGAGTGTAACTACGTTCGCGTAAGTTATCTTCCACACTAACTGTGTTTGCATGGTTCAATAGGAACACCTCCCACCACCTCCTCCGTACCCTCCCGCATGGTATGCCCTCCCGACCCCCGGACTTTTTTTCCCGGAGGCGCCGCCGCCCCGCGTCCCCGCCTCGCGTGGCCACCCGCACTCGTACGGCCCGCCGAACACAGTGGCCGGTCACTCTCCCTTTCCCGGCGGACCTGTTGTAAGTAATACCGCATACGTATTAGTTGCAGATAGCTACTGTAAGCTACTCTAGATATGATTAGTACATGTCTAGAGACACACCCTACCGTCACTAAAGACAGTAAAAAGATCCAAAGTACTACTAAAGTACTACTGACGTAAAAAATATAGGGGATGGGTCGGTAGCTCGGATGAGCAACGCCGACCGTCTTCGCTCCGGGCTTGGCCTCCCTATGAGCGATAGACTGGTGACCACAGGGCCCGTCGGACGACGGGCACCGATCACCTCTCCCCACCCGAGCCTAGCTCACCCAGGTCAGTGGATCCGTAGGCACATCAGACGGTACACACTCCAAGGCGCAGCTTTCACAAATTTGAATTCGGTTCACATGCCGGAATCTGCGCCGCCTACATCTCAAACATTCCGAGTACTACGTCCAATACTACGACACTCGTGCGTATCAAAAAGATTACAAAAACCACCCTCTCCCGGAGCCGGCGCACTCTCACGCGCCCCTCCGAGCGTCCGGACGTTCCCATCACACGTCCGGGAAAAACAAACCCAGGTCCCATCAGACCTGGTCGTGTGCCGCCAACACACGTTGACCACCTCTAACCCTCTCTCTCTCCACTCCAAAACCACCACATACACACACATCGACACCCACCTTACGACCACTATGCCATCACCTTCTACCCTCCCGGAACCACACAAACAGGACCTCCTCAGGGACCGGAGCCACCACGCGGGACGCCCGCTCGCTCCACTCAACTCCGCCCTCCAACCGCCCCATGCCGCCCAAGACTTGGGCCAGGCCTCGGAACCCCCCACTGCATACCAAACTTTCAAGCCCAACTTGATCCATCTGTCCACAAACTCTAACCCCCCTCCCACGTACAGACATATGCAATTGCGGGATCGGCCCGCGAAGGCGCCTACCGCGGACCCCTACGCCCACAGGAGCTCCCACGCGAGACATCCGCTCGCTCTACTCAACACAGAGCCCCCACCACCCCAAGCCGCCCAGGACCTGAGCACGGCTTTGGCACCCTCTCCTATCAGAAGACTTCGACCGCCTCTGATCCTCGCCGACCCCAGGTCAACCACTGACCTAGGACGGGCCGCTGACTCTTCGACCCACACAGACGAACAGTACCGGTACGATCGTCCCGCTATGTCCCACAGTAAGGAACAGCCTCGCCACCCCCGCCCCCTCCTGCTAGCCTATACTGATAACATCGTCCATAGCGCACCAAACTCGATACCTTTTTCTCGCCTTAGTGCTTCCGAGCCACAATGCTGTAAAATCAGTTCAGTAATGCAACATGGTGAAACTCAAAAGTCGCTTTCTTTAATCCGGAGAAAATATATTATTTACAGGCCTGATTCTCGCCCCTGCACTCACCACCGCCCCGATCTGTTCTCATCCACACCCCCCTCCCCCTGTGCTACTCTCCTACCCCACCAATACACTAACATACACACAGCTTCGCATGCCGCCTGGCCTGTAGCGCTCACCCGTTACCAGCAGCAGACACCACCGCCCCGCTTACCTCTCACCCCCTACTTCATCCTCCTGCTGCCGGCTGTCCTCCTGCTGCTCCCTCGCTCAATCGAACGCTCGCTCCAGTCGCTGTGCCCCTCCGATGTCTCATTCTCTGTTCTCTTTTACTTTACACTACAGCCCGCCTAATACGACTCACCCATCAGACACTCGCGCTTACCTGCGATTACCTCACTGTAGACCCTAGTGCAGTCGTTCTCCCTCCCACTTTTTCCACCCTCCATGCTCTGCCCAACTCACCTGTCGTTACAATAACGACAGCTCTCCCCCTGCTGAGACTAGCCCGCCCGCCCTGCTCTATCCGACAGCTTAACCGATCACCCGCCCCCCCGCGAATCTACATGCCCCGGGAATATCGCCCCCCCCTTACAGACACGGTCTTGCAGTCACGTACCCGTAACGTTCTCAGCGATTCACGTATTCCCCCGCCCCTACAGTCCCCACTTCCTTTAGACCTGCTCTCTCGGAAGCCCCGAAGCACTTTTAATACGATATCGACAGCCCCCTCTGTCAGTGCAGCTCCCCACTCTCACCCTCCCCCTCATACCTATCACCCATTGCTTACAAGTTTTATATCCCCCCTCCCCTACCCTCTCACAATGTCTCCGCCATCCATACACTTACCGCCCCCTCTTAAGCTCCGACCGACCACCCGGTCCAAGGCGCCTCTACTCCCCGACATGCGCAATGCACTGACGATCGGACCCTCCGGAGCCTCACACGCTCGCCCTCCACAAGCCTCGGCCGGCAAGGCCGCTTATCATCATTAGTCACCCACAAGAAGGGCCTCACGGCCCAGAGGTCCGACCCCACAAACCCCCCCCCACCTCCCTCCCTGACATCCGACAACACATCGTTACTACTCCGTATTCGCTTCGGTCCTCACTCCCGGCCCACTTTACCTCTACCACGTGTGGCGTCAAATTACACAACTACCTGTTTGACTTAAATCTCGAATATGGCCTACCCACCCCCATCGGAAACCTAGACTCCTCCGCGGTGCTCTCTTTCCAATGGGGACACTACCAAGACCTCTCAAACTTATACTGCATTGCTACCTCCCTATCTAAACTCCACTCCACGGCCTCGGCCTCGTACACCGTAATCACCAATACCGAAGTTGATAACTTCCACCAACATAAGCTCTACCCTAGCCAATGGACTAACCTCTCTAATAGAGGCTCACCCCCCCACCCCGGCACACCCAACCACTCCTTAATTATCCTCACATGGCAACACTCTCACTTCGGTCTCCTCCACCTCACCCACTCCTCAGCAACCTGGGTGGACTCCCTCCACAACCCCCCCCCCCCTCCAACCTCCTCACTCGCTCCCTCGCCCTCCTCGCCTCTTGGAACTCTTCCCCTCCCCCACCTGTCGGTGACCTACGCATACTAAACCCCCCTCGTCAAAACGACACACCCCACGCGTGGTCGTGCGGAACCCACGCTCTCCTTCATACCTACTACATCACTACAGCACCCCCCGACCACTCCTATAACCCTCCTCCCTTCGACCCTCGCACTACTGTCTACTCCCTACATACACTCATATGGCACCACATCTTCCGCTCCACTCCCCTCCCGGTCGGACGCTCCCAACTCCTTAACACCCTCCATCCCGATCAAACTTCCCCCCCTCTTACGCCACCTCACCTCCTCCAACCCCCCCCACCATCCCCCCCCCCTCCTCACACCATGCCCCCCTCCCCCTCCTTCCACCCCCCTCTTCCCCGCAACCGTCCCCACGTCAACCTCCCAAACACCTCTCTCCCCTCCCCCATCCTCCCAAACCACCGCGTAACATGCCCCCCCGAAAACCCTCCCAACCCCCCCATCCCTCAACCCCCACCACCTCTCCCACACCATTTACCACAACCTCTACACCTCATCAACCTCAACACCAGAGGCCTACACACTTCCATCATGGACGTAGAATACCTCGCCACCACCCACCGCCCGGATGTCCTCGTACTCACGGAAACTAACCATGACACCCACAAATCCAGGTGGCGTGTCGCCCTCCCACAATACCTCCTCAAAAGCTCTCGACCATGCTACTCATCTGTGCCCCTACCCAACGCAGGCGTTCTCTTCGCGGTCCGAAGGGAATCGTTCCACTCTGCCACCGTCCTTGCCCCACCCTCCCACCTCATCCCACATATCGCGGGATTAAAACTCGCCCCTCACTCAGGCGCCCCTTACCTCCTCCTCGGAGCCTACATGCCGCAGCTCCACAGCCCCCAAACAACACGCTTATACGCGGAGGTCGCGGCATGGGGCCTCCGCCTGATGGACGACTACCCAACACACCGCGTCCTCTGGGGCGGCGACTTCCAAACGACCACCACAAAAGGTACAGGCAACCCCGCCTTCACCTCCCTACTCGAATACCACCTCCGACCACTCCACCCCCCCCTCCCCACCTTCCCCCGTAGCGGAGGCTGCCTCGACCACTGGCTCACCCCTCCTCCCTCCCCCCTCAACCTCAACCCGCCTGCATGCTCGACTTACACCTCTCCCTCACACTTCTCCGACCACTCAGCGATACACCTAGTTATTCCTGCCCCCTCCTCCCTAATAGCTCGTCCACCCTCGACCCACGACCCGCCTCACACTCACCACACCACCCGCAAACTCACCTTCAAACTCCCACTACAACCGCACCACATCACGTCATACCAACGTAGCACACCCTCCCTCATCAACCACACGGCCTCCCTCCACGCAGAAATTCTCAATACACCCCCTTCCGCGGCCTCTCCCGACACTCTCGACTCACTAGCCTCGAAATTTACCGCACTACTCTCCCAACATATGGACCACGCAGCCACCATATGGCCCCTCCTACCCCCGAAGAAACCCCGCCCCGCTACCTCGTCCATTAACCCCACCTGGCTATCTAAAAAAACACGCAGACTAATTCGCAAACTCCGCAGATGTAGCACCAACGGTGGCCCCCTACCCCTAGCCCAAACCCTCTTGCAAACCTCTGACTATCTTTCCCCCACCGATATCCATCAACAATGCCAGGCACGCATACGCCTTCTACTCCGAACAACCACCACAGATATACTCCAAAAAACTAAAACCCGCACCAATACTGCCTACGACGCCTCCCCAAAATCCTCCCACCGCCGCTTAAAAATTAAAAGCGGCCTCCTCCCCGCGACCACCGCAACTACAACTCTCCACCGCATCACCAAGCCCGATAAAACCACTGCATCCTCCCCCTCAGCAGTCATTGAGGCGGTACACTCCCACTTCACCACCGAACTCACGCGAGCCACCCCGCCCGACCTACCCGTACCCCCCTGGGAACACCCTGACAACCCTGACAACTACACCATCGAACCCAGAGGGGACCCCACACTCACACTAGCCGACATGATTACCCGTGATACATTCGATAAAACCCTCAACTCGCTAGGCACAGGCAAAGCCCCCGGCCCCGACGGTATCCCCAATGAAATTCTCAAATTCCTACCCCCGGAGACCCGCTCCACCCTCTACTCTCTCCTATCCCTCCTTGCCCATAACTCCTACACACCCCCTGAATGGTGCCATAGCACAACATGCCTATTACATAAAAAAGGGGACCCCACCCTCCTTGACAACTACCGCCCCATCGCCCTCATGAATAACCTTCTTAAGCTATGGACAGCACTAATCAAAGACGCAGGCTCGAAATATGCCGAAACCCACGGCATCCTCAGCGACCAACAAGATGGCTTTCGACAACACCGCAACATCCACGACGCCCTCTCCTCCATCATCATGGCCATGGAGGACGCGAAACTCCACAAAAAAGACATCTACGTCATGTACGCAGACTTCAAGGGCGCCTTCAACGCAGCAGATCACCGCATCATGTTCAAACACATGAGGCAACTCGGTATGCCCTCCACTTTTGTAGATACATGCGAACACCTCTACGGAGTCTCATCCACAGACTACATTACCCCGTATGGTCCCACCCCCTCCATAGACATAAATCGAGGTACCCTACAGGGCGACACCCTCTCCCCGTTCCTATTTACCCTCTTCCTTGAACCCTTTCTTAGATGGCTCACTGTGGGTAGCCGAGGCTACCGCCCAGGGCCCCCCGCCACTAACGTCGACCCAACAGAACCCACAGCCACATACCCCGGACACGGATTCGCCGACGACCTCAGCCTAGCCACGGGCTCAACCCCAAACATGACCATCCAATTAAGGAAACTCTCCCTCTTCAGCGCCTACACAGGTATGACAGTCAACATCCGCAAATGCTGCATTACCGGCGCCCTTTGGCGTACAGGCAACGCCCTCTCCCTTGCCAACATCACACTCCTCGCATCCCGCCTCCAAACACAGTTCATCACCATCAACTCCACCCCGGAGCCCATCCCCTCCATAGGCCCCTCGGACACATACCGCGTCCTTGGGGTCGAACTCAACACCTCCCTCACCTTCACCAAACACTGGCACGAACTCAAACGCACCACCACATCCCTCATCAACGCCCTCTCCTCCTCCCTACTAACCCAGTCCCGCAGAATACGCGTCATCCGTGGCCTCCTACTAGGGAAACACTTTACCCTCCAACTCGGCCTCTTCAGCGACTCCCAATTGGACACCCTCGAAGGTCAAATATGTCGCGCCCTCCGCTCCGCCGTCTCCTCGGTACGTAACCTCCCCCGCACAGCCCTCCACCGGCCCACCTCCGACCTCGGCTACGGCCTCCCCTCCCTCAAAGCACATGCCGCACAACTCACCGTCTGCCACCTCCACAAAATACTAAACTCCCCCGGTTATAGGGGCCACATGGCCAGAGCCCACATACACAACATCTCCACAACATACTCCCACTGGCCCACTGAATCGATAATGTCAGGCAGTCTATCCCCCCCCACGCTCAGAAGCCTAGTGCGCGCCCAACGCGACGCCGGAACCATGTTTCACAACATCCCCCCCCTCTCCCTCACCAACCCCATTGCCTCCACAATCCGCACACACTTCACCAACCAGGACGCCGCACTCCTCACATCACTCAGAGACAGAGCCACACATATCACAGACCCACACACATACAAACAAGCATACCACGAATTCTCACCCCGCAAGACACACACCTCCCTCCTTCCCCGTCTCAACCCCCTCTGGCAAAATCACATAACCAAATGGTCACAAGTCCTCCTCCGCGCCACCCCTTCCTCCTTCATCCTCAAATCTTGCCAGTCCATCACCAAACTCACGGGGCCCAACACCTCCCTCACTATCCCAATACGCCTTCTCGCCGCAATCCTCACCGAACCCACCGACACTGTCCACAACCGCCTCCCCGTCACAAACCTCAACCCCAAACAAGCATCCCCCCCCACCACTCTCCACCCCTCATGGGTTCCCCTCCTCACCTCACACCTCCCCCGCCCCCCTCACACTCTCTCCCCCTTCACCCACCCCTCCCGCACCAACAACTACTCCCCCACTGCACCCATCACGCACATTGACACAGAATACCTCACCCCCTCAGACCACCATTTCCCCCCCTGCGACGTGACGCGTATCATCTCCAAACACAAAGACACAGACTACGGACAAACCCAATACATGGTCGAATGGGCCCCGGAACATCTCACTGAATGGGATATACAACTCCAACTGGACGACGGCTTCCGACTCATCTCTTCCACCCCCACCTCGGTAACCCTACCCACCCCCACCCCCGCCGACTGCTCCATATGCCACAACCCTCTGCACTTAGAACCCACCTCCCCCTGCAGCACATGCCCGCACTTTGCCGTCCATTCCCAATGCCGCCCCGCCCTAGGCCCCGCCTCATGGCAATGCGACTGGTGCGCTCGCGGCAAACAACACGACCTCACCCGCCTCCACGAGATCCAGTGGGCGCCTTGCCTTCAACTACACGACACCATCAGTGAGACCCCCTCCGGCCCCACAGCCCTCACCGCATTTAACTCCGGCTTTGTCCCCTCCACCACACCCATCCTGCCAGAACCCGGACCGCCACCTTGGACACACCGACTTATCACATTCAACCACTCCCCCATCAACCCTGACCTCGACATGCTCCCAACCGGCAAATTCGCCATCCACACACACCCATCACTCCAAGACACAACCATACTATGCACCCCAGACGGCCGCGCGGTAACCACCCTTAACGGCCCCCGCGTCCGCCACCTTTACCAACTCTTTCGCCCCGACCTTTCCGACCACACATTCGAAGAGGAGGTCTACAACCTCCTCACTCGCCTAGGCTCCCGCTCTGAAATCCACTCCCCTTCACCCGCCACCACCACCCGCAACAGATGGGCCACCAGAGAAGACCTCCTCTCGGCTCTCCGTCAAACATTCCACATCCAGACAGAACTCTACTCAGACCCCCTCAATAAATCCATCCACTCGCACACCTACCACTCACTATACCCCGAAGACATAGTCTTCTCATCCAGCGGCAGCAATGCCCCATACACATGGCAAGGCACCAACATAGCCAACCCCGAATACGACCACGAATGCATGCGCCGAGCCATGGAACATGCAATCACCAGCGCACACCGCACAGCCTCACACACCCCCAGCGCTACCATCCTCATACTCCCCCGTTGGGAACACACCCCATACCGCCACTCCAAATATATCAACTCCCCCTACACACATCACCTATACACCCTTCCCAATGACGCGAACACCTTCCTACCCCCAGACCAACACACAGGCCACCCCACCCCTACCCCATTCGGAACACGCTGGATGGTCGACATCTACTTAGTAGCTAACTCCCTCGCACTCCCCACCCTACCCTCACACACTGCCATGACCGCACTCCACAACACCCTCGAATCCATATACGACACACACCTCCCGAACCCCACCATCACCATCCCACCTCCACACCTCACAACCTCCTACTCACCTCACTCCGCAGGCATATACCACCTTCCCCCCAACCCCACTCACCCCCTTACCTACCCCCTCCAAGAACGCACACAACTAACATACCCTCCCACCAGAGGCACTCTTGCTTGGAACTGGCAGGACTTCGTATACACAGACGGCTCTAAAAAAGGAAGCGGCTCCCCTCTAGGGGCCGCAGCCACCCACCCAGCCTCGGACACCAGCGTCAAAATCCTGGTGACCTCTACCCCTCCCTCCCATACAATCAATCGAGCCGAACTAGCTGGCATTGACGTAGGCCTCCAACTAGGACATACCCACCTCCTTACTGACAGTGCGTGCTCCCTCCGTCTCATACAAGGATACCTTAACTGCCCCTCCGCTTATAGGCACAACATCCACCGCGACACACTCCTCTCTATCACACGCACCATCATAACCCGCTGCAACGCAGGCATACGCACACATCTCGGCAAAATTAAAGCACACAACCACTCACTCGGCAACGACCTCGCTGACGCACTCGCTAACCAGATAGCGGATGGTCAAACACCAAACACCACATACAATACAGGCTCGGAGGTGTCGATTGGTCACTGGTCCTGGCCTTACACCCTCATACCACAAACTCAAGGGGCACCCATACCGTACATATACACAAACCTCAAAGCCGACGCACACACCCACAGCTGCAAACACACACTTACACCCCTCTCACAGACATCCAAACACGGCGCCCTCCTCGCCCGCGCCGCGGCAGACGGCGCCGACTTCACCTTCCACAAAAAACACACAACACTCACCAACACCCAATTCACCCACAAACAAGAATTCATATGGGGCGTCCACAACACACGCCTCCTCACACACAACCCCTTCATGCGATGTCCCATGTGCGGCCAATTCACCAGCAACGGCCACATGGCCGGTAACTGCCCATCCATGTCTGGACTAAGACAGGACCGTCACAACAGCGCGCTACAACTCCTACTATCCCTCCTGGAACGCCACAACGGAGGACGTTGGGAGACTATCACTGCAGACTTCGGTAACAAACCCATCAAGTCTTTCACCTGCCCCACCCCCACCTCCACCCCTCTTGACTACCACCCCCCACACCCCACCCACATGCCCACCCGCCTTGTTGATGCAGACGAAGGTCTCTCACCCGACTCCCTAACCTTGTGCCCCGCTATCCTCCCCCCCGAAATTCTCCCGCCTGCACTACGTCCCCCGGCGCACAAACCCGATTTCATACGCCTCCTCGAACCTCGCTTCGTCGGCCACAACAACGGCCGCCGCCGATACTCATCTATCAGGAAAATACAAATAGGGGAGTGGAAGTACTGCACCGACCACAACCTCTCACACACAGCTAGCTCGATTAGGGACAAATACACACCCCTCGCAAATGCCATCCGAAACCACTGGCCAGGTACCGAAGTCGACATCCTACCCATAGTCATGAGCCGCACGGGCACTCCGCACTCGTCCACCATAGCAAGTCTCACCTCTCTCCTCACCCTCCGCACCGACCCTCCCGACAAACTAGTCACCAAAACACGACTCGACACATCTCGCATCCTTTCTTCACTCCATGCACACACCGTCCAATGGCTGCATTATCTCCTCCTTGTCTACCGCACCAAATCACGCACGACCACTCGCCGAGCCTCCGCATAACGCACCTCCCCAAGACATTCTTACGCACCGCTTTTAAACCGCTTCAGACCCTCCCCGGGGAGGAGTAAAACCCCCGACCACACTTGGAGAGGT
Organism: Tetraselmis chui; assembly: GCA_026401115.1. Lineage (NCBI taxonomy): Eukaryota > Viridiplantae > Chlorophyta > Chlorodendrophyceae > Chlorodendrales > Chlorodendraceae > Tetraselmis > Tetraselmis chui. Next base: position 63,137 of record JAPMLY010001045.1, on the reverse strand, counting down.
TGGACATAGGTGGTTCACGGTCTAGCCCTGACTTGTAAGTTCCCTGTTTGACATAGTTGGGAGGGCCCAGAGACAGCAGCCGACGCATCCGGCTTTTGGTGAAAAACCGGCGCATACGGTACATGTTGTAAACAATTTCAATTTCAATTTCAATTTAGTACATGTCTAGATCGGACATACCGATAAACTGTTTGACTCGGTACAGAGCTGTCGCTAGGCTACAGCTCTCTCACTTCTGTTGTCCCGACACCACGCCTGTAGGTTGGTTGTCGCCTTAACTGTTCCGTTTGCGGGACTGTGACTGTAACTACGTTTGCGTACGTTATCTTCCACACTAACTGTGTTTGCATGGTTCAATAGGTTATGGGCCCCCGCCTCACGTCACTCACGCGCGACAACCTGGTTCGGCGAGCTGCGATCGACAGCTCTCCCGCAGAAGGCAAGTTTCCTTAGACTCCTAGTACTTTCAACCTGTAGTCGGCGGTATCGCCAGTATAAACTGCGATTTTAAAACCCGCCACCACCCCTCTTAAGTCAGCCACCCGACGGAGATAGCCAGCCACCCACACCGACGCACTCGTCGTGTGTGGACAGGGTGCACACAGGTCCAAGCTGGAGAACGGGGGGGTGCACTGTCGGGTGAATACGCATCCACAGGTCGCACGCCAACCGTAGCTTACCTTTTATTTTTATTTTTTATCCTCGCCTAGCGCATCACCCACCAGCGCATCGCTCCACCTGTCCTGGCCTTGGCCTCGACTTGTGCCCCACACTGGGTGGAGGATACAGAAAAGATGCTCTGAGACACCCCGGGGCTACAGGCCGAGGGGTCGGCGGGCATCAGGCCGTCTCTTTGCATACCGCTGTTAGGCACGAGTCCGGCTAGCGGTTTTTACCGCTGCCTGTTTTTCATCCAGCTCTTTCTTTTTTTGCCCTCTGTCGACATGGCGCATAAAAACCCGCCTGTTTCACCTGTTGGTTCCCCTGAGTCAGGCTCTCACCAGAGCACCCTCGATCACCCCCCAGATACTCTCGCGCTGCTCGTTGCGCAAGTGGCGAACCTAACAGCTCGTCTCGACTCGCAGTCGGCCGAGGGTGCTGTTGCTGCTGCGGGTACTAATCCGCACCCCCATGTAGCTCAGCGCCGCCACGATGCCCCACTCGATTCCGTCCGGGACAGCCACGACGGCCACACCCTCCACCTGCTTGAACATCCCCAGCCTGGTTTCGTAACCTCGGACGCAGAAACACTCTTTGCTGCTGCAGCCCCTGTTGGCGACCCCACAGTCGCACAGCGCCGCCACGATGCGCCCCGCGAGCCCGCGCGTGCCGATGCGCACTACGACCCCTCGCGTCACGCCATCCGGGTTGATCACCTCCCACCACCTCCCCCCTTCCCCCACGCCGGATATGCCCTTCACCACCCCGGCCCCCATATCCCGGTGGCGCCCTCTCATCTCGTCCCCCCCTACCGTGACCACCGTGACCACCCGCACTCGTACGGCCCTCCGCGTCCCATAGCCGGCCGCTCTCCCTTTCCCGGTGGACCACCTCCTCCCTTTCATGGCCGGCACTCTCCCCCACTCCAACATGGCGACCCCACCCCCCGGGGCCGTCGTCGCCCCACTATTGACCCGGTGGTCATCAACCGGGCGGCACACGACGCCCCCGGCTTCGACAAGGACGCCCTCAACCGGTCCATGAAGGTGTCGGTCCCCGTCATGTGCCCGACCACGGACTTCAAGCAATGGAAGAGGACCTTCCTTAATTTCCTCTCCATCAAGGCCGCATACCTCATTCCTCAGCTGGCCATCCGCGACTCCGGCGTCTGGCTCGACGAACAAGCGCAACACTACGCCTACACGCTGCTTCTCCATGCAGCCAGCGCGAATAAGCGCGCTGACCAAGCCATGAAATGCGTTTCTCCAGCACGCCCTGACTGCGCCGCTGCCGCGTGGGACATCCTTTGTGAACGCCTCGACTGTCGGTCTTTTGCTCGCTCTTTGTCCCTCTTAGACAACTTGACGGTCAGACAGCACCCCGGTCAGTCACTCAATGACTATGTCCACTACATGCGCCAGACCTTCGACGAGTACAACGACACATGCCAGCTGGTTGATGGCTCCGTTGCCATCCACCCCCACCACCTCGGTCTCCTCATGCTGCGCGGTATTTCCAGCAGCGGCCCACACGGTCAGGCGAAGCAATGCGTCATCAACGCCTTTGACACGGACTACATCATGTCGGCTGATGAAGTTATGGCCAGCATTCTCCACCTTGCGCACAACATGGAAGACGACCCTGCCCCGGACGCAACCGCTCCGGCCATATCACCTCCTCCCATCTCCGCGTTCGTCGCTGCAGGCAGCGGCTCGCACAGCGGTCGAGGCCCACCACACCGTAACCCTCGCGGCCATCGACCCAACAAGTGTGGCGTTTGTGGCAGCCTCCACCATCTCATGTCCGCGTGCACTGCCACGGATGACACTATCCTTAAGTGGAATCTCGCCAAGCGTAGGCTGACAGTCCAGAAGTACGGCGCCGCCGACGGCACCCCCTCTGCTCACGCTGCGCTGCTGAGCGACGTTCCTACCGACGACGCCCCCGCCGATGACACCGACTGCCTACCCACCCTCGCGGACTGCGCTGATGACTACGTTGACGACGAGGTGAGTGTCCCATTCAGCTATGTGGCATTCTCCTCTTCCCTCGCCCCGGGTCGTAATCTGTCAAAGTTTTGGGTCGTTGATTCCGCCTGCTCGATTAACCTCACTGCGTTCCGAGATGACTTCGTGAAATTCACGCCCCCCTCCGCTCCCTCTCGCGTGGGCGGTGTCGGCGTTGACGTTAAGGGCAGTGGCTCAGTGCGAATTTCTGTCAGACTTGCCTTTGGCCAACTCATTCACCGCACTGTGTATGCACTCTACACCCCTGACCTATCATCTCGTTCAGCACAGCGTATCGGCCGACTCCTTAGTGTGAGCTGGATGCAAACTCACAGCGGTTGTGAATTCATATTCCCCTCCAACTCTGACACTGGTTTGCTTTTGGTACCCACATGCATGGGTGTGCTAGAACCGTCCGGAAACGGGCTCTACCTCCTTCCCCACCAGCCGGCCCTCCCTTCCAGCCCATCCGCACCGCCGGCACTTGACCCCTCACCTCAGGTTGCCCTTGCTGCCCAGTGTGATCCCGTCCTATGGCACCGTCGATATGGCCACCTCAACATGCAAAGCCTTCAGACCCAACATACTCACGGTGTCCCGACTAGCCCTGTGTTAACTAGCGCTGTAACCAAAGTTTCGTGCGACTCTTGTCTCCTTCACAAAGCCACAGCTGCACCACGCAACACAGCCGCTTGCGCGAAGCCATCCCACCCCCTCCTCAACCTGTCCGCTGACCTCTGGGGCCCGGTCAATGTCCCCTCCCCACATGGCCTCCGCTATTGCTTGCTCGTCATCGACCACCACACCAACTACATGTGGGTGCGGTTCCTTAAGTATAAAGACGACGCCTGTTCGGAATTGGAAACCATCCTCTTGGACATCAAACACCTGCATGCCCGCCATCACTCCTAGACGGGCGCGTTCGCACCGGTCCTCAAACTTGACTCAGACTCTGTGTTTGAAGCTGCTGTCACTCGCCGGATGTGCGCACACCTCGGCGTCGGGGTACAGTTCTCTGCCCCATACGCCCACCACATGCTCGGCAAGGCCGAACGTCCCTGGCGCACCATCCGGGACAATGCATCGGCGATGCTCCACAACATGGCCGTTCCCAACTCCATGTGGTCGTGCGCTATCAACACTGTTGTGTACCTTCGCAACCGCACGTACAGTCGCTCGGTCGGACCTAATGGGGGCGTCCCCCTCACACTCCTTACGTCGTCGGTGCCCAACGCCTCCAAGTTCCGCGTCTTCGGCTGCGCCGTTTTCGCCAAGGTCCCCGACAAACAACGTCGGAAACTCAGTGAAAAAGCATTTCGCGGCGTCATGGTGGGCTATCCCCCTGACGCACCCGGGTATCGTGTCTACAATCCCGAAACGCGTCGCATCACCACTTCCGTACATGTTGTCTTTCAGGATGACACCCCAGGCTTCGACACACAACCCTCCGTCGACTCGGCCATCACCGACTCTTCGGACGACGTCCCCGCAGACTCACCCCTATCCCACCCCATTGACCTCACATCACCCACACCCCTACCCCCCCCGCCAACCCCTCGCCATGCTCGGCTCCGCTCCCACCCCATTCGCTACGGCGATATGGTTGCCCACCTGTCCGACTACCCACCCACACTCGTAACGGCGTGTTGTGATCCTGAACAAGGAAAAGCTCAAGAGGACATCTTTGAGCACCCTCACGTCCCCGACCTTGTCATTGGTCCCCCACACACACCTGCCGGCACGTCCCCTCCTGCCATCGCCCTCCTCTCCACCCGAGAGTGTGTGGAACCAAAATCCTACCGGGCTGCGCTGGACAGCGCCCAAGCCCCCCAATGGCAAGCCGCTATGCAACATGAGTATTCCTCCCTCATCAGCAACGGCACGTGGGACCTTGTGGACCTCCCCCCCGGCCGCATGGTCGTTAACAGCATGTGGATCTTTAAAGTCAAGTCGGATACAACCGGCGACGTCTCCCGCTTCAAAGCGCGGTTCGTCGCCAAGGGGTGCAGTCAACGCGCTGGACTGGACTACACGGAGACCTTCTCCCCGGTCATCCGCATGGCCAGCCTGCGTCTCTTCCTGACCATTGCAGCCGCCCGCGACCTTGAACTCTGCCAACTTGCCATCGACACCGCGTTTCTCTACGCCCCCATCCGGGAGGATGTGTACATCCGCCAGCCCCTCGGCTTCACCGATGGAACGTCCAAGGTTTGTCACCTCAAGCGTTGCCTCTACGGCCTTAAACAGTCCCCCCGCGAGTTCAACATGCTACTTCGTGCGTGGCTCGTCGACCATGGATGGCAACAATGCGTCTCCGACCCGTGCATCTACATCTATCGCGCCGGCCACGTCTTCGCCATGATCGCCATGTACGTCGATGACATTCCCGCGGCCTGCAATGATGCCACCTGGCTCGCATCGTTCAAAGACCAACTCGGAGCACGGTTCAAAATCAAGGACCTAGGCGACCTCTCCCAACTCCTCGGCATGCACATTACCCGCGATCGCTCCACGCGCACAATCTCGCTGGACCAGTCCAAGTACCTGCGCGACATCCTCGCCAAGTACGGCATGTCTGACTCTAAGCCGTCGTCCCTTCCGATGGACCCCGGATTCCTCGCCGGCCTTGCACACTTGAACTCGCCTTCTCTCACAGGAGTGGCCAAGGACGTCTACCCAAGCCTCCTGGGCAGCCTCCAGTACGCCGCCGTTTGTACACGCCCCGATGTGTCCACGGCGTTGAGCATCCTCGGCTTTGCCCAAGCCTCGCCCACCGAGGCACACTTGCAAGCTCTGAAACAGGTCCTCCGCTACCTTCAAGGCACCATCGACATGCGCCTAACGTTGGGGGGGGGCCTGGACCACAGTCTCCAACTCACAGGCTTTGCCGACGCTGATTGGGCCAACGACAACAGCACCCGCAAGTCTCGCTCCGGCTATCTCTTCACCCTCGGACGCGGGCCAATCAGTTACAAGTCCAAACAACAGACTTGTGTGGCTCAATCCACGTGTGAAGCCGAGTACTACTCTGCGGCTGACGCCACCAAGGAGGGACTCCACCTCCGACAACTCCTGGGGGAAATCTTCGACTCCCCCATCACCGAAACCACCACCATCTGGGAGGACAACCAAAGCGCCATTGCATACTCCCAGAATGCCTTGGTCAGCGAGAAGACTAAACACATCGGCCTGAAGTGGCACTTTCTCAAAGACCACGTGGAGCAAGGGACCATCAAGTTGAGGTACCTCCCCACTGACCAGATGGTGGCTGACATGCTCACCAAACCCCTCCCAGGACCTGCATTAGCACGACACCGAAGTGCGATCCTTGGAGGACAAGACCCAATGCAACGCTTCATCCCGTAGCTACCTTCAGGGGGAGTGTTGTAAGTAATACCGCATACGTATTAGTTGCAGATAGCTACTGTAAGCTACTCTAGATATGATTAGTACATGTCTAGATCGGACATACCGATAAACTGTTTGACTCGGTACATAGTTGTCGCTAGGCTACAGCTCTCTCACTTATGTTGTCCCGACACCACGCCTGTAGGCTGGTTGTCGCCTTAACTGTTCCGTTTGCGGGAATGTGACTGTAACTACGTTTGCGTACGTTATCTTCCACACTAATTGTGTTTGCATGGTTCAATAGGACCACCTCCTCCCTTCTTCGGCGGACCACCTCCTCACTTCCCTGGCCGGCATTCGCCTTCTTCCCCGCGTGGTGGGCACACCACCCGTGGCGGCCGTCGCCCCACCATAGACCCGGTGGCCATCGGCCGCGCGGCCCACGAAGCTACCGGTTTCGACAAGGACGCCCTCAACCGGTCCATGAAGATGTCGGTCCCTACCATGGGGCCCACCACGGACTTCAAGCATTTGAAGCGGAACTTCCTTAATTTCCTCTCCATAAAGGCCGCATACCTCATCCCACAGCTGGCCATCCGCAACTCGGGCGTATGGTTAGGCGAACCGGCGCAACACTACGCCTACACGCTGCTTCTCCATGCAACCAACGCGAACCTGAGCGCTGACCAGGCTATGAAGTGCGTCTCCCTAGCACGTCCTGACTGCGCCGCAGCCGCGTGGGACATCATGTGTGCACGTCTCGAAAGTCAGTCCTTTGCTCGCTCCATGTCTCTGCTGGACAACTTGATGGAAAGACAGCGCCTTGCACAATCACTTAGTGACTATGTCCACTACATGCGGCAGACGTTCGACGACTACACCGAGACATGTCAGATGGTTGATGGTTCCGCTGCCATCAACCCTCACAACCTCGGTCTCCTCATGCTGCGCGGTATTTCCAACAACGGTCCACACGGTCAGGCCAAGCAGTGCGTCATCAACGCGTTCGACACATACTACCTCATGTCCGCTGATGAAGTGATGGCTAGCATCCTCCACTTAGCACACAATATGAACGAGGACGACGCCCCGGACACACCAACTCCCCACAACTCACCACCTCCCATCTCCGCCTTTGTCGTTGCTGGCCGCGGTTCACACAGCGGTCGAGGCCACCCCCCCACGTGGTCCTCGCGGGAGTCGCGGACTATCCCAAAAATGCAGCGCATACGGTAGCCTGGACCACATCTTGTCCTCATGTACCGCCCCGGATGACGCACTCTTGCGTTGGACACTCGCCAAGCGTAAGATGATCATCCAGAAGTACGGCGCCCATGGTGGCTCTCACTCTGCGCACGCCGCTCTGCTGAGCGACGTCCCCGCCGATGACTCGGACGATTTACCGACCCTCGAGGAGTGCACGGATGAATACGATGACACCGAGGTGAGTGTCCCCTTATGCTCCGTAGCCGTCTCCTCTTCCCTCCCCCCTGGCCGTAACCTCTCACAGTTTTGGGTAGTCGATTCCGCCTGCTCTATCAACCTCACCGCGTTTAATAGTGACTTCGTTCGATGCACACCCCCCTCAACTCCCTCGCGTGTTGGAGGGGTTGATGTTGACGTCAAGGGCAGTGGCTCCGTCCGGATCTCAGTCAGGCTTGCCTATGGCCGGCTTATTCGCCGCACTGTCCATGCGTTGTACACCCCTTACTTGTCCTCTCGCTCTGCTTAGCGCATCGGCCGATTGCTTAGTGTCAGCTGGATGCAGACCCACAGCAGCTGTGAATTCATCTTCCCATATGCTTGTGGTTCCCACATGAATGGGTGTGCTAGAGCCGTCCGGAAACGGACTCTACCTCCACCCCCACCAGCTAGAGCTCCCCCCAAGCCCCACCGCAACGACAACGAATGACCCCTCCCCCAGTATTGCCCTTGCTGCCCAGTGTGACCCTAGACTGCGGCACCGACGGTTTGGACACTTGAACATGCAAAGCATGCATGCCCATCATACACACGGTGTCCCGACTAGCCTTGCGTTAGCCAACTCTGTAAAAACTTTTTCTTGCGATTCATGCTTGTTACACAAAGCCTCACCTGCGCCGCGCAAGATTGCTGCTCGCGCGAAACCTTCCCGCCCCCTCCTCAACATGTCTTCTGACGTTTGGGGATCAGTCAACGTCCCCTCCCCACATGGCCTCCGTTACTGCTTGCTCGGCATTGACCACCACACCCATTGCATGTGGGTGCGGTTCCTCAAGTCTAAAGACGATGCATGTTCGGAGTTGGAAACCATCCTCTTGGACATCAAGCACTTGCATACAAGACATCACTCCCACTCGGGCGCGTTCGCACCAGTCATAAAATTTGACTCGGACTCGGTCTTAGAAGCTGCAATCACCCGCCGGAAAGAAACGCACGATGTACGCAAGTCTCGGCGTCGGGGTCCAGTTCTCTGCCCCATACGCCCATCACATGCTCGGCAAAGCCGAACGTCCTTGGCGCACTATCCGGGACAATGCGTCGGCGATGCTCCACAGTATGGCCGTTCCCAACTCCATGTGGTCAGCACTGTCAGCACTGCTGTGTACCTCTGCAACCGCACGTACAATCGCTCCTTCGGACCCAATGTTGGCATCCCCCTCACCCTCCTTACGTCGTTTGTGCCTGACGCATCCACGTTCCGCGTCTTCGGGTGCACCGTCTTCGCCAAGGTGCCGACAAACTGCGTCGAAAACTCAGTGAGAAGGCGTTTCGTGGCGTCATGGTCGGCAACCCACTGACGCACCCGGGTACCGTGTGTACAACCCGGAAACACGCCGCATCACAACTTCAGTCCATGTTGTCTTTCAAGAAGACACCCCGGGCTTCGGCGGACAGCTCTCCGTCGACTCGGCCATCGTTCGGATCACGCACATGCCGCCTCGCCCCAATCCCACCCCATCGACATCACATTGCCAGATCCCCTACCCCCCCCTGCATCCCCTCGCCAAACTTGGCTCCGTTCTCATCCCCTACGCTATGGCGAAATGGTTGCCCACGTCTCCGACTACCCCCCGACCCTCGTGACGGCGTGATGTGACCCTGACCACGGCAAAGCTCAAGAGGACATCTTCGAGCACCCTCACGTTCCCAAACTTATTAGTGGTCCCCACCACACACCTGCCGGCACTTCGCCTACTGCCGTCGCCCTCATGTCCGCCCGGGAGTGTGTGGAACCGAAATCGTACCGGGCTGCCTTGGACAGCGCCCAGGCCCCCCAGTGGCAAGCCGCTATGCAGCAGGAGTACTCCTCCCTCATGGACAACGGCACATGGGAACTCGCTGACCTTCCCCCGGGTCGCATGGTCGTTAACAACATGTGGATCTACAAAGTCAAGTCTGACACCGCCGGTGACGTCTCCCGCTTCAAAGCGCGGCTCGTCGCCAAGGGGTGCGGCCAACGCGTTGGACTAGATTACATAGAGACGTTCTCCTTTGTCATCCGCATGGCAAGCCTGCGCCTCTTTCTGGCCATCGCAGCCGCCCGCGACCTTGAGCTCTGCCAATTTGACATCGACACTGCGTTTCTCTACGCACCCATTAAGGAAGATGTAGCTACTGACGAAGGTCTCTCGCCCGACTCCCTAACCTCGTGTCCCGCCGTCCTCCCACTTGAGATTCTCCCCCCCGCGCTACGACCCCCCGCACACAAACCCGACTGTATCCGCCTCCTCGAACCTCGCTTCGTCGGTCACACAAACGGTCGCCGCCGTTACGCTTCCATAAAAAAGATTCAGATAGGGGAATGGAAGTATTGCACGGACAATGACCTCTCCCAGACCGCTCACCTCATACGTGCCAAATACACCCCCCTTGCAAAAGCCATCCGCAGCCACTAGCCATGCACATTGGTAGATATCCTCCCCATCGTTATGAGCCGCACATGTACACCGCACTCCTCCACCATCATGCGTCTCACCTCCCTACTCCCCGCCCGCACAGACCCTCCAGACAAACTCATCTCCAAAGCACGCCTCGACACGTCTCGCATACTTGCACAACTCCACACGCACACTGTCCAATGGCTACACCATCTCCTACTCATATACCGCATCAAATCCCGCACGACCTCCCGCCGCGCCTCTGCACATTGCCCCTTCGCACGCCCCTAAATGCACGCCGCCCTCGCCTCGTCTTGCACTACTCCCCGGGGGGGAGTAAAACCCCCGAACATCCCTAGAGAGGTTGGGTTTAGGTGGTTGACGGTCTAGCCCTGACTTGTAAGTTCCCTGCATGATTTTTTTTCTCTGAGTCTCAGTGATCGCTTTAGCAAAGGAGCCCAAGATTAGTGCCGAGAATGGCCTTCCAGTTGGTCTCATTTATTTGTCAAGAGGGGGAGGGTACGTGTGTGATAAGTATGGACATGTAAAAATACTTAGCATGAAATTGCACATATACTCGTTGCTAATTTGACTCGTCCTTGTCCATCGGAAGGGCGTACCGCGGTTTCATCGTCGCTGCAATTTAGCTCGAGAGCATTGTACAAAAGTACTACGAGTACCTCGCGGTACGGACAGTACGTTTTGTTACTCTAACTTTATACATGACGCGTTGGTCCGATTTTCCAATATAGACAAGCTATGTTGCTTTCTTGTTCAAACCGTTACGAGAACCCCTAAGCAAGGGACAATAACCAAGCAAGACCATGCGGAGGCTAGCTAGGCGAGACATATTTGAGCCTAGTGCATTCGAGGGAGGTGACATACACAATTAAGCATTATCGTTTAACTACATTCTAATGTTCACACACTAACCAGCTAGACATCTTCAACCTTTCTCCACCTGCACTTCCACCTTCAATGACAACATCAAAAACAAGCATTGACTTGTGTTAGAAGTTACTTTTCAGAGGGAATCTGTCACAATTATCGTTCAGTGTAACATTCAATGTAATTAAAGATGAAAAGGAATGTCTTCAGTCAAATCCCGCTACTCCACTAGACTTCAAGAGGGCCATGTCTCACATATTCCACGTAGTCTCAGCTTGTGCTCACTCGTAACGGTAATTCGTAGTAAGGCGACGTTGCTAGTCTGCCTCGGAAAATCATACTAGACCGTCTTGCATGAAGCATGTTAAACTACTTTTGTGTATTGTGCGCACCGGGGTGTCCTGGTAATATAGTACAACGAAAAGTGTCTTCGAGCTTAGTAGTAGCGACGCAACTACTAGATCGTCCTTTTGTAGAAAAGTACGGCTCTTGAACTAACGTGTACATGTACGATGTAAGGTAATGTCTTGCTGCATGACGACATCCAACCAAAACTGGACGACGAGTCATCCAACCTTACATGCGCTGCCCTACTGGCTTCCGACACCGCATCCACCGGGATACATTCGACTCAATCGCACACCCGCTCAAAACCCGACGCGCTTCCGGAGTTCGCAGACAGATCGGCAAAAGTCAAAGCTCGCAACCGGTCCCAAGGTAACGACCCCGCAGACGCGGTAGCCAATAAGGTTGCACACGGTCACCCACCAGACACATCTTACACTACGGGTTTGGACGCGTCTATTGGCACCTTGCCCTTGATAGACACACACATCCCTCAGCCACAAGGCGACTCCACACACTACCGATACACTGACTTCAAAGCCGATTACCACAAATAAACCATACATCACACTCACACACCACTTACTCACGCCACTAAATACGGAGCCCTCTTCACCCGTGCTGCCGCCGAAGGGGTGGACTTCTCATTTCACAGAAAACACACCTCTCTCACCAACATGTAATTCGCATACAAACATGAATTCGCGTGGGGCGTACACAATACTCGTCTTCTCACTTGCAACCTCTTCTTGCGCTGCCCCATGTGTGGTCGATTCACAAGCAACGGTCACATGGCAGGTAGCAGCCCATCGATGTCGGGCCTACGATAGTACCGATACAACAATGCTCTCCAACTCCTCCTCTCCTTACTTGAACATAATAGCGGCGGACGATGTAACAAAATCACCGCCGACTTCCGTAATAAACCCAACAAATCATTCGACTCCCCCTATTATTACCACGACCCCCTAGACTGACACCCGCCCCCCGTAGGCTGTTGACATGCACACCCGTATGTTAGACGCCGACGAAGGCACTTCTCTCGATGCCATGCCTCACATCTTGTACATCTGTCCTCCTTAAGGACCTCTTACCCTCCCCGCTCGGCCTTTCCGCTCATAAACCCGATTTTATCTGCCTCTTGGAACCCATATTCGTTGAACACTCAGCCGCTCGCCGTCGCTGCTCCTCGATTACAAATACTCAGGTAGGGAAATTGAAGTACTGCACCGACCAAAACCTTTCCCATACCACGCAATGAAAATGAAAACGAAAATGAATTACAACATTTACCGCTAACGCGGAGTTCGGCTGTTGTCTAAGGGCTTTCTTGCATATGTCATCTAGGACTTCGAGTACAAAATCTATGTCGGCGTCCCTAATCTAAGACACTCCTAGGGACTAAGTCCGTAAAACCGTACATGGGAGTGTAATCAAGATCCTTCAGGGCCAGAGGATGAAAACTATTGCACTACATACCGCTCAACCCATACCGCGCAACTCATTCGGAATAAATACAGCCCTTCGCCAATGCCCTCCGCCACCACTAGCCCGGCATTGAGGTAGACATTCTCCCCACCGTCATAAGTCGCACCGGCACCCCACACACATTTACAATCGCAAGTCTATCTCACATTGTCATCATCTTACGCACCGACCCTCTAGATAAGATCACATTGAAGTCACGCCTAGGAACTAGTCACATCCTTTCCCAAGTTCACATGCTCACGGTCCAATGGCTGCACCACCTCCTACTCATCTACCGCCGCAAAACACGTAAGACAACCCGCCAAATCATATGTCCACACAAAAGCACCTAACATCACCAAGACGCTGCTCGCATAGCGTACCTCATCTCCCCGGGGAGGGAGTAAAGGCCCCCACTACACTTCGGAAAGGTTGGATCCATGCAATAACGGTCTAGCCCCAACTAGGAAGTTTCCTAGATGGCTTACTTGGGAGGGCCTAGAGACAACAACCGGTTGCGAGCGGTACATGTTGTAAATATTTTTCATGTCGTTGCATGACAATACTCGTCACACTCGTACCCCCCCCTTTTGACGATAAGAAGCCAACGCAGAGGTTGGCCTCAAAAGTAATCATTAGCTCTTATCTTGGCATTTTACCTATACGTATCGACATGCCACGTAATTTGACAAAATTGATGTAGCAAGCCGAGAAAGTCGACGTTTCATTGGTTACGTACTGTACCGGGGAGACCCTCGTGTTATAGCCATACACATACATGTACATGTCATAGTTTACGTGCTAATTTGAAAACATTGATTATTATTATCGATGTACAAGTTCACATAAACTTACAAGAAGCACGAAAGACAAGTGGATATGGAAAAAGGAAAAAAACCAAGAGGGAAAATGCGGCAACATAGTCATGGAATCCAAGACATGGCAAACGGAAGCACTACAATGTGGCTGCACAAACCTAAAAGAGAAAGCACATTAGAGCACGAGGAGCTCCAACGCCACGATGATGGAAACGCAACACGTGGATTCATTACCGACGAAAGGCATGAAGACATTTGATTTTCATGCATGTTTTCATTCATTTTCATTTATCATTTGTGATTAAAAGGATCGATTAGAAACGACCCAAGTCGTACGCAAACAACGTATTGCGCGGGCTGTCCACCGCCGCGGAAGGCGGTATGGATGCCACTTCTTCCTTCGTTGGGATGCCTTCTCCTACTACGGCTTTCTTAACCCGCGCCATAGGCAGGAAGCGTCTCCGCATTTCCTCGCGCGTCACGTGAGGCGCGGCTTGCTCCCTACTCTCCTCCGCGTGTTACTTTTCCACCGTTGCTTGAAGTTCCTCGTGCTTTTTTTACTCGATCTAGGCACAATAATGTTGCGATATTGCTCCCATCTTTCGTGGATGGTGGTAAGGTTCACCTAAGAACCGGCCATGAACTGCTGTTTCCTTGACTTCGAGACGCTTATGTCCCTACATGTACGTTCATTTTATTTTTTCAATAATGTTACAAGGAAAAGCAACGGAGACCAACAAAAAGAAAAGAGGAAAAAACCTGAGCCCGAGGAATAGGAAGGCATGTCACAACACCAACATTGCCCTCTTGCGGCCCCCGCCGGCGGCGCAGCGACGGCGGGCCCGGAGGGGGGTGCGCTCGCAGGCCCGTCGGCATCCCCTCACCTCCCCGTGGTGGGCGTTGGAAACCCCGTAGCCGTGCCATGCCTGGCACGGTAGGGGGCTAAGAGGGCCGACATCTCGATCCGCATGATCAGCAGCTGTCGGGAAAGCCATGTACAGAGGGCTTTTGAAAAAAATATTTTCTGTGCAATACCGGCACCAAGATCTCCCGCTCGGCCCGTCCGATATGTTTTTTCGCGGTCAAATACTACTGAATACAGTCCTACTTCAAGGAGGTGGGGCTTGTACTACAGAAGCGTTTGATGGCGAGGAGGGTACGGCCGGATCAGCGGTGGGAGGCGGGTGTTGGAGCTGGTGGTGGCCAGTCGGGAAGCAACGCTATGAAAGGGCGCTCACTAGCCATCGACCAACCATGTGCCAGCCGAACCTTCCCGGGGGGTGAGGCAAGACAGGGTACATGCTGGTGGCCGGTCGCATGCGGAGGAGCGGCTATGTGAGGCGGCGGCGATCCTCGGGGGCGATCCTCGGGCGATCCTCCTCGACAAGCTACGTCTCCCGGGGGGAGGAGTAAGCTTGAGCGGCAAGGAGGACGGTCGCGACGGAAGGAGCGACACGATCTAGCGGCGACGACCCTCCGGGTCGGCGCCGCCGGAAAACCCCGTACGTAGGGTTTTGAATAATCTATGTGCGCCCGCGGCCCGCCGGATCCGACTACGGTGACCTGCCCCCCCCTCCCTCTTCGACACCCACTGCCCCGACAGACCTACAACTTCTTGAGCGTGGGCCCGGGTGAGTGCGGAGGCCCCCGCTCAACAAAGGCTGCTCGGTGGACGCGCGATCAGAAGGGGGGGGGGTACGGACACAAGTCGGGCTATCTGATATGTACCCGGGTACCATACAAAGAAAAAATCGAGGAAATGAGAGGGGAAAATTCAGGCGTGGAGGCAGGAGCGCACATTTTTCTTATGACTGTGTGTCTCGCCCCCCCCCCCCCCCCCCCCCCCCCCCCCACATTTCCTCGAGGTGAAGGAGGACCGTCGCGTCGGTGGACGCGGCTACGACCTTGGGGCGGGGTTTACGGGATGCGGCGGCGGGATCGACGAGCGACCACGCGAGGAGGTTTTTTTTGCCAGCCTTTCCCCTCCTATCTTTGGCAAGTTCGAAGTCACGCGGGAGCTAGATTAGGCTGGCCCATCGTCCCTCCCGAACGCCGACCGGCCTAGGCCGGTCGGCACCCCGGTTCGGTGGGAGCGGGCCGTGCATCGTGAAGGTCGAGCAACAGTTCAGTTTTGCATTTCTCGACGAGTGGATTTATTTTTAGATCTGTTTTTCTTGTTTGCAAAAGCATTACTTTTGAGGCGGGGGGGCTGTGGCAATTGTTGTGATTGCTTACATTTATATAACTTCCGAGGAACGTCGACACAGAGTGAAGCTAGGTGTGTCGATAGGTGTACCTGGTCGAAGAGACCCGGGCCCAACTTGCTAATAAGTCCTGAATGGCTAAGTAGAGTGGCCCGATAGACAAAAGCCGGTCTAGTTTGCCGGTATTGTTGTGGATAATTTCAATTTCATTTTCAATTTTTTGCCCTCTTGCAAAGCGTCGCGGAGTTAGGAACCCAAAGTACCTACACTACCTTCTCTCTTGGTAGTTTCCCTCCCTTTTCTCTTGACATGGACCGTGCCCCTAGTTTATGCACAATGTAGTGCTTCCTTTTGCCGTGCTTTGGATTCCGTGATCCTCTTGTCACTCTTTCCCTTTTGTTACCCGTCCCTTTTTCCCTGTCCGTGCCCATGTTACTCTCTTGTAATTGAAATTGAAATTGTTTACAACATGTGCCGGCAAACCGGACCGACTGTTGTCTCACGGGCCACTCTACTTCGCCATACATGACTTATTAGCAAGTTGGGCCCGGGTCTCTTCGACCAGGCACATTTCTTATCGACACACCTATCTGCAATGTGTGTCGACGTTCCCGCCTCCCACCGCTGATCCGGCCGTACCCTCCTCGCCATCAAACGTTGCCGTAGTACAAGCCCCACCCCTCAAAGTAAGGCTGCATTTTGGAGTATTTGACCGCGAAAAAACATATCGGACGGGCCGAGCGGGAGATCTTGGCGCCGGTAATGCACATAAATTATTTTTTTCGAAAGCCCTTTGTACAAGGCTTTCCCGACAGCTGCTGATCCCGCGGATCGAGCTGTCGGCCCTCTTAGCCCCCTACCGTGCCAGGCTTGGCACGGCTACGGGGTTTCCGGCGCCCACCACGGGGAGGTGAGGGGATGCCGACGGGCCTGCGAGCGCACCCTCCTCCGGGGCCGCCGCCGCTGCGCCGCCTGCGGGCGCCTACTCTCTTGTAATCAATATGTGGACCGTACCCCACTTCCAGTAACCCAAGGAGGGAAAGTAACGAGTACGCATACCACGACAACATCTTCCAATAATCATTGAAGTACACGTACAGTTTACATAATATACTACACACTGGCGGCGGTCCTTCCTGCACGTACATGTAGCTCTGTCACTGTCAGTAGTATGCCGCATATTCGCAAAAAATATTCCCTCACGCGACCTCGTAGCAGCAGTACAGGTCGTGGGTACGGGTAGGCCGGCAGCTGCGGATGTCCGATGCCGCGTGTCATAGTTCACTAGCTAGACTCGTCACCTCAGGGCGTCTGCAGAGGACGAAACCAGCTAGCACGTGGCTGGTATTGAAAGCTTCCGGTCTATGTATTAGTTGTTCTCTATGGCGTCGTACTGGCTGCTGCTGTTTTGGTGCATCGCGGCTTCATCCGCCACACTGTTGGACTGCGTTGAGCTGCGGGGGGCGGGGTCGTCTTTTGTGTACACGCTACTTCAGGTGATGACCTGCAGCCCATAGTTTTATTACGGGTAGTCAGGCTTTGACCTAGGAGATGCCGGCGCTGATCTCTCCGTCATACCTCGCAAATATTTCGGAGTTGCCTGTTGCGTGCGTGTTTCTTGTAAACCAAATGCATTTATGACGATATTATTGATGCTTTATTCCCAAGACGGTTGTCTTGTACAGGTAAATGTTTTGTGTCGACGACCGCTTGCGGCATGCCATCTTGCTGTTGCTGAGCAGTAGTGTTCTTTCGTGCTGTCATGATGAGGAGCATTTGGCATCCTGCAATTCAATCTCCTTTACTGTTACCGGTCATATATTGCTTATAAACCTACAACTCCAACGCGCGAAAGTTGCGTTTATTAGCAGCGCGCGGTGACATATATATGCCTTGACAGGTTATTGTAAAACAGTCCTAGAGTATTGCACGGCATAAACGAATAATCTCTTGAAGCCGTCATCGTGTCAACCACTACGTACATACCTGTCGTACCCCATTAGTGCTCCGACTGCACGTGCTATCACTAGCAACTCGGCAGCGCCACGGTCACCACTGCTGCTGTAACGCCATTCGCACCATCACCGTGAACATCCAGTGAATAAACAGTCTGTCTACCAGTGCTAGATTGATCTGATTACAAGAAGCATTATAGGATTGTGGACATGGGAAAGGGGGGGGGGGGGGGGGGGGGACCATGTAGGTAGTGCTGGATGCATAGGCTTAATTATCTCTATGTGCCGTCGCTGAAGGCCGAATTAGTCGATAGATGATGATGTGTATGTCTTATTGGTGCCGATAATGTTGACACCACCCCGCCGCGCTACTGAAATACGCTACCTAAAGCCACTACCCGGTCTAGGAGTTTCCTAATGACTAATGATCAGATCGTCAGCACCCAGTGCGTTAAGCTCCATGTGCATGCACGTCGTGTATAATCCTTAGTCCTACCTCGGCATGGTCTGTAATTATTCGGTATTCCTCATGGCGGGGTTGGTGCGAGAGGCCGCAAACTCTGCGCGCGTGTTGCTGTCGCGTTTATGCATGCTTCGCTTTTAGTAATGCGTGGCTCCCATCTCTGAATGCTGATATGTGGTCTGAATGCTGAGTATCCACTGACGGAACGCAATTTTGTTGTTGGTGTGTGTATGTGGGCAGGACGTCATTTTCCAATACGAGTACACACACTCGGAGAATGAAGTGTCATACATAAGGTTGTCGGCTCCATCCCGCATGAACAGTTGCAAGGGGGGGGGGGGGGGGGGGGGGGGCGCGCATTGCATGCCAATCATTTCCCATGCTGTTTGCCCATGAGCATAGAGATCTACGCCGTCCTCAGCGTGGTCGCCGTGCATGATAGCATACCGCGCCGTAACGCAACACGCATCACACCATCGCCGCCTCTGAAATAAACGCAAGGGCGACTTCTTTATTTCGACTTGTTTGCTGAACCTGCTGCTTTCGTTTTGTTCACTGTTTTGAATGGCCTGGTACTTGACCTGTTGATTGCTTCCATTTCGTCACAGTCACTGTAATTGAGAGATGTTGATCATATGCTTACTTGCGTTGTGTATTATATTTGTACTTACAGCACTGGCTCTGGTCGAGGAAAATGTCGCATAAAGGATCCTTCCACCTGTGAAGCAGCAGACACCGTCGAGCCGCTGGTAAGTTGACCCTGCCTACTTTTATCCGCTGAGACCTCTTCAAAAGCTGCTATTGAAATTGCCGATGGTCGCCGATGGACCCACTGATCATAAATATATATGCGGCTGCTACTCCGTCAGATAATGGCGAGTCGTCACTGCCACAATGTATATATGCCCAAAGTAATGTACATAAACAATCATCAGCATATCGTCAGCGTCTCTGAGCCGTCTTAATAAGTCGCTGAAAGTAAATCGTTAAGAAGCATTCAATGAAATAAATGACAAGAGGGATAGTCTTTCGATTATGGGGCGCTACGTGAGAACTGGCAACTTGTTATTCCGTCTAGTATCTTTGTCACTCATTCTATGTGTGTATAACAGGAAGTGGACTTCGCGGCCTCTGACTCCTTTCTGAGTGAAACCGACTTGGCAACCTTTCCCGATTTGAAGGTAATTATGGCTGACGGTGCTGGCTGCATGTGCAGATGCACACTGATCCCTCGCGCGTGCCAGCTAGGCTAGATGAAGAGCCGTTACTGACTCAGTTTGAAGTCGATGGGTGTTGAAGTGTGGCATGAAATGCGAAGTGACACTGGGTGATTAGATGAAATGATTTAGTGCGCCCAAGAGCAAGCGCTGCGCTGCAGGCACCACCCTGTGTGCTTCTAACACGAGTTTGAACTTTCGTCCTTGTATGTCGCTGCTCAATCAGATGTACCCCATGCTTGCTGGCGCGGTGGTACCCGTGCACAACTTACCTGGTGAGGCTATAACGCCCTTCGTGTTATCTTCTCGCTGAATCCGGTTTGGGCTGCTGCGAACACCAAAAGCGATATTCTGTCCGATTGAGGCCCGTTTCGCATCATAGGTACAATGTCATATGCTGAAATGAAACAATTCTGCGTGTGTGGCGTCTTCGCCACGTCTTGCAGAGGTGCCGGACGGCGGGGGCGCAGATGAGGCGTTGAAGCTGAGCGTGAGCGTCGTTGCACGGATTTACAGGTGCAATATCACTCACTGGGACGATCCCGCCATCCGAGCACTGAACCCGGCCATCGAGGGCCGCCTGCCGCATGCGCACATCCAGGTGAACCCCCTCTCCCATCTGAGAACATCACTGCAGAAAAGAAAGAAGGTTGGGTAGGGTACTGTTCTTACTTATATTCTGTGTTTAAGGAAGCCCACTCATACCTGTTATTCCTACTTTTTATTGAGCAACGGCTTCCTTCCATTAAAACCAAGCGTCCCTGTCTACGTTTTTCCCTGAGTAGGTGAATGTGGATTAATATAATGAGACATGTATAAAATGGTACAACGTGGCTGATGTGATTATTTTTCCTTCTGTGCCCTTTGGCAGATTGTGGCCAGGGCTGACAGCTCCGGCACGACGGAAATATTCAAAAGGTGACATTACACTTGTTGTGCTTCGCGTAACAATTCTTGCCATAGCCTTTCCTCTGACGAAGTTGCAGGCGGAACACTGAGTGACGGTGCTCAATATCACATTGCCACCTTCAGCCGGTGCATTTTGTTTCATGATATGCCGTGACTGACGCGGAGTGTGCATGTGCATGTGTGTGTGTGTGTGCGCGTGCTTGCTTGTTTAGAGCTCTCGCCAATGGGGACTCGCTGTTCCAAGAAGAAATCGGCGTCAGCAGCAAAGGTCGTGCGCACCAGAAAATTGAAGCAGTTGTTGGTTGCTATTCGACTGATTCTGCCTGCTGCCTATTCTTAGCGATTCACGTATGAGTTCGATTTACGAGTTTGACAACGATAATCATGGCTGATTTTAGGCTGTGGCATTTCAGTGGATTTTCATCTGCGCATCACATTCGAAAAGTTCAGCGCACCATATGCTAGACAGACTCAGAGCGAAATGTATTGAGAGCATAAAGTAGAGTATGGAAGGGTCTTTCATTGCTGATATTGAATTCAATCGATGAAATTGGCGTTACGTCGTCTACTCGCGCTGACGTTGCTCCGATGAATTTTGTGCTGCAGGAGGGGAAATGGGATGGCCGTGCTCGCGGGGTAGCGAGAACTTCAACTTTCGAGAAAGAACCGACGGCGTGGCGGCCTATGTTCTGTCCGAACCATACTCGCTAGGGTATATGGCGTTTGGGGATGCCGACAAGATGGGCGTCAAAATGGCATCTTTGGTGACGGTTCGACTCCCCCCCCCCCCCTCCCGGGCGAAGTAATAGAGAAAGACGTATTGTGAACACAGAAGAAACTACAAACCGTTCAAGGTTAATCCTTAATAGACAAATAGAGCGAGAATGTTCGTTGGTGCATTAATCGAGGGAGATGCAATACATGAGACGCTAAGAGTAATGTGTGATACTCAGTGTCGGACTCAGTGTCACACACACTGCCTTTCCTTAGTTTTTTCGGAATCTTGTTACTGTTCGTGGACTATATGCTGCAAAAGTTCGGCCTCTTCGTAACATACACATGCAATGGGGAGCGTGGCGTTGCTTTTTTTATGGACAGCTCTTTTTCCCCTGTAAATGCCCTCTTTTCTCCAAATCTCTGTTAGAGTTTTGGGACAGACGATTAGAAAAGGAAGAAAGACGGATGAACTTGTTTTGTTGAATATGTGAACATACTAAATTATCCCGCAGAGCGTCGGGCAAAAGTGTCAATCATATGAAAGACGGCGGCAGGCACTCGTCTGCGGAGGGGTGATTCATCGGTCTTTCTTAATGCTGCTCAATACAAAGGATAATTATTTGCAATGCTCTAGGATTGCGCATTTTCCGATCCACACACGTGTTAGAGTTTCCGGATACTCTCCATATTCCCGGCCAACCCTGCCTCGCCAAAGTAATTCTTTCGATGGGTTCGCTTGCATCGGTTGAGTCGTGTTCAATCCCGCCGTGGCGGTTGTTTTCGTCCCACCGTTGCTTGAATTCCTTACGAAAATAAAACGCGGAGGTGCCTTCAAGCGGCGACCTCGGTTCGTTGATTCTGCTACGATTACGGGGCGCGTGTATGGTTGACAGCCGCTGTGATGTTAAACACTTGGCAGTCCATTTATTGTTTTTGCTTATCCGGCCCTGTGCTGCACTAACAGCCGTGCGGAGTGGCGGTGAGGCCGTCTCAGACGTCAATCGCCGAAGCCTTATCGGCCTCGCCGCTGCCAGAGGAGCTGCGCATTGAGGTCTGCCCATCCATCGCTGTTGACCCGCAGTCTCTACACAAATGTTTACCTGCAGTCTCTACACAAACAGACTTCCGGATCATCAACTACTCTTTTGATCGACGTGCTTCTCCTCTTTGTGGCTGCAGAATGCAACGGGCGAAAGTTATTTCAACGAGGACGCCGGCCTGGTTTCTGGCTGGCCAATCATTGGCTACACATCCTTCATCATCCGCAGAAACGCAGCACAACTGCGCCTGCGCAAGGTGCCTCTACCCTGCCCTGCCCTATCCTCGCTTCCCCATCATCGGCAACCGTATTGACCAGAATTGAACCGCATCCTCACACGCTCCTTCACCATGGTGGGGTGCGCAGGGTGCCACATGTGAACATGTGAAGGAGACGGTGCGCTTCTTGGTGTGGTACTACTCCTCTGATGTGGTGGAGGAGATCACTGGTGAGGCAGTCCCACGATTATGGTCCTCGCCTCTTTGCCATTCAAATGTTCCCTCATCTGTGCCGTCTCTCCCCCACGCGCCACCGCTACTCGGGCTGACCGTAGCCTGCCCTGCTCGTCTCTTCAGTCTTCAACAGGCTCACTCCGATGCCGCGCGAGATCAGAGCACAGATCGTGGACGACCTCATGACCAACGTACCTCCCGTTCCTTTCCTCTCTCACACTCCTGCCCCCCAATTTCTCTTCGTGCGTATAGCCCAGGGTAGCTTACGCTTCCTCCTAATCTGCGGATCCCCACCCCGTCCCTTACAGGTCATGTGTGGCATCAATCCCGCCCTCCTGCCCAACGAGCTGGCAGCCGAGGACACCAACTTCTTAAGCGTCCCGGGAACGCTGCCCATATCTCTGGACAGCGCTCTTAGCATTCTCCCGATCGCCTACAAAGCCGAGGAGCTGCTCGCGCAGGTGACTGTCGCACTGACTAGTTGCGCTGACCCTGGCTCGCCGGTATTGGTCCATGCAGCCTGGTCACCATACCCTCACCGGCCACAGGCGTAAAAGGGCAAACGACGCGTGTCTTATAGCTACGCCGCACTCTAACCGCTTTCGATGACACCAATGGCTGGTTGTTGCTGATGCTGCAGGTTAAATTCGTCCAGATATCAAGCTGGGACTGCACGGGAGGCCTCAGTAATGAGGTCCGACCTTTGCCATCCAACATTTATCGTTGCTCACCCTCAGATTGCCCCAGAAGCTCCTCAGCATATGACATGTCAACTGAAACGACCTCATTTACCCAAATTTATCAGCCAGTGCCACCTGCCTGACATTGTGTCTGCACTGCAGGAGTGGTTCCGTCTGGGTTTATGCTCTAACTACGGTGAAGAACTGAAGGCCGATCACACCCTGATTCCATTCGCTTTACACCCTTTTGTTGCGGCCACTCATATCCCGGGCCTCGACGCTCTCGTGTTGGATCTACATGCCATCCGCGCCATAGTTCACAGGTTTGTGGATGGTGTGCGGCTCGATATATTTTTTGTCTCTCCAGCGAGTTTTCGTCTAGCCGCTCCCTGCCGGTCTGATGTTGCACCACCTTATATTCGCCCTTGTAGGGATATCACACACTTCAATGATCCCTACCTGGTGGGGATGAACCCTCAACTCGAGGCTGTCAACGAGCCCATCGTGGTGGTGGGATCACATGAAGACAATGACATGCGCTACATGTTGACTGAGCTTCATGAAGGGGTGCGTGGATGGTAGTATTTCTTCCCCCGCAGTTTTTTCCCCAGGGAAAGCGAAACCGTCATGGTATCAAACAAAGATGACATCACAGTTTGGTTTTTCTTGAAACTACATCTGAATTTTTGTGGACTGGGTTAGGCTGGGGATCAATGGACACAAGCTGTACTTCGAATGCATAGCCTCGGAATTTGTGTTGACCCTTGTGTCGGTGGGTTCTTGTAGGCACTGGAAGGGGGCAGCGTTGAGAGCTGCTCCGAGTTTGCGGATGTCTGCTTGGCTACCAATGCCGCGGCGTCGCACTACGTCACAGAGAAGGCGTACTCTTTCGCAGTCGTCCCGCTTAATGATGTCCACGCCAACTTCGACAAGCTGGTCGCCAGCGTTAGGACGGAAAGCCTGCAGGAAGTCTATCCCAGTGACGGCTCCATCCATGTGCGCTCCGCGCCGCTGACTGCCCTTATTATTGGTATATGCACGGTCTCCCCACCAACTGCACAGGCCTTAGCCCCCCCCCCCCCCCCCCCCCTTTCTTTATTGCAGGCGTGTATGGAGGAGAGACCTACCTTTGCATGTTATCCCTTCGTCCTCAGAAGCACAATCATTCTGCCGACTGACTATAGAGGTGACCACCCAAAGTTGGCTACCAAGGTATGCACCCCACCGCGCTTCCTTACTGCACGGAACTGCGCCACAGTGTGTGATTTGCCGATGGGCTGAGGGTAACTGTTTCTGCTTGTGGCGATAGGCGGTTGAGTTTTGGGGATGGGCCCTGCGCCACCCTGGGATCCGGTCCGCCCTGGATGACGTGAGCAGCGTGAAAGTGTTCTTCGGGATCCCAGAGCATCGTGAGGTGATCGAGAAGCAGCTGAAGAAGCTGAGGGTGCATGGGGAGGTGGTTCTGTACGAGGAGGAAGACAACCGACTGCTCACGGTTGCCACTGTCGCGGGGGTCGTCGTACTTGGGCTCATCTTGTTCGGGGGGGTCATGTTGTGGCGCAACCATATCCTCGGCCGGAAGGTGGCGCGCCTGGCTAAGGAAGAGTCAGACATGGAGTGGACAATCGATGCTGACACGCCGATTGTGAAGACCGTCAAGTTCCTCCAAGTAACGCTCTATCGCTGATACTTCATAGCCCGCTCTCCCCCTCCCGTCCTCGTCTGACATGAACTATGGCTTACTCGCTGTTTCGATCGCTCAGCCATTGCGGTTTATTCTTTCCACAGAAACTTGCCGACGGGGGCGTGAAGGGTGGCCTGCGAGAAGAAGCGAACGAGCTTCTCAGACTGATGAAGTCATCGGACAACCTACAGGTACGTAGCAGACCTTACCACCCCTTGGTATCACAACCCAAACACACCGTATGTGTACATGCCAGTTGCACCCCCGCCTTTTATCTTGCAGACGAAGCACAGTTTCATTGTCCTTGTTAATTTTTAGTTTTTTTCTGCTCACGCCTACAGCTCCCGAGTGCTCTGGCTGAGCTGCGAGGAGGCGGCATGGAGTCGGAGATGCCGCAGGTGCGGTGTCAATCCTCTCCAAAATTCACTGCTCCCTGACAGCCAGCGTCACACCCACTCTCACGATACACCCTCCTGTTGACTACGTGTTTTTCAGTTACAGTATATTCGTCCAACATGTCACTGAGTTCCTTCCCTCCGCTTGACCAACATTACTCGCAGTCTATGAAGTACATTATGGGGCTCGGTGGAGCTGGGCGTGGGATTCCCATTTCATTCTCCGCTCACCCCCGTAGCAGTAGGCAGTTCGAGGAAATGATCCCGGCGTCCCCCGTGAGCCCCTCAGCCGTGGTGCCTCACGAAGACCGGGAGGTGCTGGAGGAAACTCAGCTGTGTGTGGGGGCTGCACTTGACCTGGAGGGGCTGGGGAAGTCGTTTTTCTGCAACGTTCTCCACCTGAATGACCACGGCATCACGCGCCCGCTCACCTTCATCACTGTCAACATCCTACGCAGAAACCACCTTATCAGGGTGCGTGCCTCGTGGATCTCTTGTGTTGTGCGATTCCCTAACTTGCGTGTAAATAGATGTGTAGGACATTAGGACTGTATGTGCTGAGCATCGCCTTTGCTGCTCGCTTTCAGGATCTGAAGCTGAATGAGGCAAAGCTGCACCGCTTCCTTCTCTTTGTGGAGGACTCTTACAACACCGAGAATCCTTACCATAACAACTGGCACGCAGCGGATGTGACTGTGCGCTGTGCTGCGATTGTGCGTGCGATGTACCTCCCAGACAACAAGAACACCCGGATGCACAAGCTGGCCATCATTCTCGCCGCGTGCATACACGATGCGGGGCATCCGGGTGTGGACAACAATTTCATGATTCGGGAGGAGGAGCAGCTGGCGCGCAGCTTCAATGACCAGCATGTTTTGGAGATGCACAGCCTGCACGTCTGTCTGGAGGCCATCCGAGGTAACGAGGACTTTAACTTCTTGGATGGCTCTGCCCTCTCCGGCAAGACCGCCTGGCAAAAAGTGCGCCCCCCCCCCCCCCCCCCCCCCCCCCCCCCCCCCCCCCCCCCCCCTCTATCTCCCAATTCCCAATTCTAATCTCATTTGGGATTTTGGCGATCCGCCGCCTCTCCAGATTCCTGTTGCTGTTGGCTGACAACCCCAAGTAACGACCCAAAGTATCCTGACACAGAATGGGTTCCCTCGCTGGTATGTCTTCAGTTCAAGAGTGTGCTCATCAATATCGTGCTCGCCACCGACATGGGACAACACTTCGACCTGCTCTCCAAGTTCAGCACCAAAATGTCAGGCGTGGAGCCGCGGCACGAGGGCTACACCGCCACCGTGGACGCCAACCTGGTGCTGGTGCTGCAGGTCGCGATGAAGGCGGCGGACATTGGGCACTGCGTCTCCCGCCTCCCCACCCACCACTACTGGTCAAAGTGCCTCGAGCAGGAGTTCTTTGATCAGGGCGATCGCGAGCGTGCCGCCGGCATCTTCCCAATTTCACCCCTAATGAACCGCGAGGCCAGCAGTACGCCCTCCCCCCCCTGACGTCCCCAATCTGCTATTCTCTATATGCAGAAAAAATAGTAGCGTTCGTGTATGTGGCGCGCGTATCGAAAACAGGGAAGAAGGGATGGGTATCGTATATGACTATGAGCAAGATTGTACTGCAAGTGAGACTGTGCTTGTCTGTATGTGAGTTTGGTGGAGTCTAGGTGTGGAAAGCATATGGCATTATGTTGTGTTTGTTTGAGGTATGGGCGAGTGAGTACTTGGAAGACAGTTTTCTTTGTGTATGTTCGCGCGCCTACGCATATGAGCCCTTATAATCACGTTAGGCAAGTGCGCGCGCGCGCGCGTGTGTGTGTGTGAATTTGATAGTCGTGTGAAAGTCGGTGCATGTGTGTATGGATGTGTGTTTGTGTATGGGGGGGGGGGGGGGTGCCCTGGCATATGCGCGACTTTTCCTATGTATTTACTCTTTTCCTGTTTTTCGAACTTGGCAGGCTGCTTGGAACCCAGAAGTCAGCTCGGCTTCTTCGATTTTATTGTCATGCCGCTCTTCACCACACTCTGCAAAACCTTTCCGGGCACAGCGCCGATGGTGACGCAGGCGGGCATCAACTATCGCCACTGGAAATTGACTTCAGTGAACCCGCCACAGCAGCAGCAGCAGCGGCGGCTGGGGTTGCTCGGGCTCGAGAATTATAGGAAGCAGGTGCGGGAGGCACGCCTGCGCAACTTCCTGCAGGACAGGGAGGATGTGGAGGCGGTGCAGCTGGAGGCGCGGCTCAGCGCGCCAAATTCACTCACAGCGGTCGGGTCGAGGCTCAGTTTCCGAGTTAGAGGCAGGCCTAGAGACAATCTTGATGGAGGGCGCGATCCGGAGAGGGCGGAGGACTCTTCGCGAGTCTTGATGAGTAGGGAAATGAAGAGCTCCAGAGCGGTGGATGCCTTTTAGGCCCAGTGGTTGAGGGTTCACGATCTCGATACCCCTAAACCCATATTCTGACAAGCAGTTGAGGTGGACTGAGGATCACCACCATTTTGGTATTCTGAAGGGGACTATCAAAACCTCCGAGGATCAGAAAATTTTCAAACAGTAGGTTTTTGTTCGTTCTTAGGCAGCGTTGCGTTGTGATATGCTGCAGAGCAGCACTGAGCAGATCGGTCAGATTCACTGAAAAAAGTGAAATTAGATGTAGTTAGGTTGATGCGCTGCTGGTCATCCACAGCCAGCCCAGCAAAAATAGGTCACAGTCGTGGGAGTACGATATCTTTGAAGTACTATCCCTGATGTGTGCTAAAGAGTGGTACAATACAATTAGCATCAGTCGGAAGTGATTTTTGAGACTACTGTATTAGACATAGTGACGCACCGTTGCTGCCGAATTGGCTCGCCGGTGCGTTCAGGACTGTTGCGTGTGCGGCGCCCACTGATCACTGCAGCAGCAGCAGTCCGCCTCCAAATCACAATTCCATTAATACTACGCCGTCCCTTCCATCACCGATGCTATATTCCACACCCATTTCCCAGCAGCACCACCCAACGCAGCCCATTCAGTGTTAAACCCTAAAAGCGCTACCAAATCGTGTTCACCGCGTCATGCTTATCACCGCGCCATCCTGATAGATGAAGCAAACTTGAAATGTGGCAGGAAAGAAGGGACGGGGCACAATGCGGGTGTCAAACTCTGCATACAATCGACAAAATCGCGATATTGAATATTTAAAGACAAGCGCATAATTGAACACATTTAAACTGGCCGACAAAAACATATTCATTGGATGAGTGAGGCACCCAAACATTGGCAATGCCCCTCTCCTCCCCTCTCATGCAAACCCCGACACCGCCCCACGCTCACGATGACCCCAGTCTCATTGTCAATCCAGCCCACCGCCACCATCAAAGTCGGCCGCACCCAGGATCTATTCTGTGATCGTAATGAGGGCTCATCAGAGCGGCTGCCCTTTGAGAAACTTTGAGATGAGGTCAAAGGCGCGCTGGGGCTGCGTATACGGCACCATGTGCCCGGCGCCGCGCACTGTGGCGAAAGTCAGGCCGTTGGTGAACGCCTGGGACAGTCGATTCGGGGAGGAAGTAAGTCGTCCGCCATCAAACAGTATCGAGCAAAATTAATGGAAATGAGATAAACGATTCCGAGGAGATATTGTGTAGACTTGGGCGTATATTGCTGTCACAGTTGCACGTTACGTAAAATAAAAGCTGCCCAAGAACAACTGTTTGACATCCAAGAAGGGCACCACGGAGAACATAGACAGCGGAAGCATTGTAGCAAGCTGAGGGAATGTTGTGAATGAATTTTGCTTGGAGGTTTTTTTTACTCTTCATGCTCTACACTGGGAAACATGAGCGCAAAGTTGCGAGCATTGAAGGCGGTCAGAGGGTGTGCGGCGCCAGTCCCACCTCAGTCCAGCCAGCCACTTGGCCATCAAGGGAAGAGGTCCAAGGACGCCAGCGCTCGGTAACCTCAAGACCCAGCGCCTCCACCCAGTTGCGAGTGCCCACCTGCCCACAGTGAAGCGTCATAACCCAACAAGGCAGCAGCAAGAGACCGAGTGAGGGAGAGTCAGGGTGCCTTGACAGTCTTTCAAGCAGCACATGCGGATGTGACCCTACCAGAGGAAGAATCGCGTCGATGTCGCCGCTGTATACCTGCAGGCATGCCACGAGGTTGACACAATAAGTTCAGTGTGGCCAGGGAAGTGCATGAGACGTCCAGCTGCAATGGGTGTGAAGGATTCGCGTGGCTGAGAGGGGTAGAATTTGTGGTGGTGGGGCGTACCAGGATGCGAATGTCCTTCTGGAGGAGCCTTTCGTAGGTGGGCATCATACTGGATAGGAGATCTGCGCGGGAGTAGGTGAGGCGCGCACCGTCAGTGCAATCCGTCCAGGGGTAGTGGAGCATCCCGCTGACGTTGGCATGGATGGCGGCCTGCACGACACAAGAGTTGCTGCCTGTGAGCGAGACCACATTACCCCGCACTGACACGGCGTAAGACAGCGAGGGTGAGTGGGGTAAGGGCAAAACAGAGCCGCAGGATTACGCTTGTATTAAGGTAGACAATGATCGGCGTCACGGCGGGTGTTATTTGAAATGCATCGGCGTCTGCACACCTGCACTTCAGGCCGATTGAAGTACCCCTCGACCTCAGAGTCCACGCATGGGTCGTACTTGGCTGGGTCGCTCTCTGCGACGGACATCAACGCGAAACATCAGCGCCAGCAACAGCATTCGCATGTTGCACGGGGACAAAAGGTGGAGGCGCTCACCGGAGGCCTGCGCCCTTCTCAGGATGTGGCGCTGGCTTAGCAGTCCAAAGGAGGAGCCGCTGGCGGCGACGCGCGCCATCGCCTGAGCGACCGCGTGCTGCTTTGGCAGGCACACGTCCGCGAAGATGTCGTAGATGTTGATGTTTCCCACTGAGATGGGGATGAGAGCACGGCGGTCTGTTAAAAACCCATCAGAAGCAGCTGTGTCTACGCCTGTGGAGGGCAGGAAGCAGGACGCCCCATTCAATGGGGAAGGCACGGTGCATAGCACTTACTTTCGAGGAACGAGTCATTGACATAGCTGTCGCAGAGCTCAGGATCCGGATCACTGGCAGAACGCTGTGGTTGAAACGCACATTCATTCAGAATTCAGGAGTGTGAGTACATAGATAGAATGGGAGAATGGAAAGAAGCGTCTGCTGGTTGCGGAGGATGCGTGAGCTACACGGATGAACAGCACGGATGCCTACTTAGTGAGACTGCAGTGGGTGCGAGCGCTCGGAACAGTTTATGGAGACATCATTTTAGGAGGGCGTATCACAAGTCGCTACCTGTTGCCCATCCATCAGCGGGCCCACGTTGTCAAAGTCGCAGAATTCTTCTATGCCCTGCATGTCAAGCGAATGAAAGGGTGTCACATTTTTGGGGGCTGCAAGTCAAGATGAAGAGCGACACAATTCAGGCACCAGGACACAGAACCGTGTAAATGGTGTGATTAAAAAAATTGTTTCGTATTTCATAACATCCGATTAATTGCCATTTCCTTTTTTCATATTTTCGTTATACACAAGTCAATTCCAAACCTGGCGTTTCGAAGGCAGTGTCAAATCAGTAGGCGTATCACAATGTTACATGTGTTCATTAGTACCCAGACTCACATACAAGTAATGGGGAGGAAAGGGCCTCACGTGGAAAGTGTCAGAGGAGATTATGCCGTGTGTGTACCAAAACTCCAGGGCACCGCGGTTGTCGATGGCGGTGTCTGTAAGGGGGTTGCCTACATGTTGCAGTAAGAAGGGTGAGTGGGCGAGTGAGTGAGCATTAGTTAGTAAGTGAGTGGGCGAGTGAGTGAGTGAGTGAGCGAGTGACTAAATGAAGGAGTGGGTGAGTGGCAGAATGGGAAAACCCCTTTGCAGCCTCTAAATACCTTACGTAACGATCAACACCAAAATCAGTTACGCCCACAGCAACTGGAAGTTCGCCCCAGCCAATATAACAGTCTACCCTGCCAAGCCTGCCCGGTGGTGACTGTGCTAACGCCATACGGTAGCTCTACACATTTGTTCTCGATACTGCGACAAATACATAGTTGATTCGCATGAAGCAGCAGCCCACCTGCCAAAAAGCCCTGAAGATTGAGCTTTGGGTTGCTACCCGCCTCGTTTCCCTGCGAGAACATTTATTTTATGGCACTGGTAACAGAAAGTTGATGAATAGTGCACTTGGAACGGATAAGACGGAAGGGGGGGGTCACTGCAACCTTGATGATGGCGTCCGCTAGCCCCGGAACATAATGCCCACCGTAGGACTCTCCCGAGATCCATAGCGGACGCTTCGCCAGGTCGGGAAATCGCTGCATGATGCCAAGCAGGAACAGGTACGAGTCCGCGGCGGTGCGCTCATCACCTGCAGCATTCACATCACTACTCAGCGCTGACGCCGTAATTTCCAAAAAAATACCTGTCTAATGGTAGCGACAACAACCATCGCAGGCACGGCACTGTGACTGCTGTGGCTAGGGACAGCGCGCTCACCCACAACACCGTCGCTGGATGTGTTGGAGTAGCTGAAACCCACAAACGCGGGGCTCTCAAGGAAGATGACGGTGGCCTGGGCAAAGAGGATGGGAGAGGAGGGTTAGACGAGCATAGCCAGTGAGTCCGGGCGAGGTCCAGGGAGAGTGGCGTGGCACGCCTCTCGGTTCCAGCTATAGGGGTTGGACTGCAGCTTCCCCTCGACGGTGCGTGGGAAGTAGGGGCCGAGCTCGCTGAGGAAGCCGCCCAAGCTGGAGCAGCCCGGCCCCCTGACGGCATCAGACCACACGGCATTAGCCCCCCGGGCACACAGGCGAAATCATGGAGCGGGTAGATGGCTTAAGCACACAACTATATGAGGTGCTGAAAGGAAGACTACGTGGGGTAGGGGTGGAGGGTGAGAGGAGAGGAGAGGAGGGCTCACCCGTTGAGCCATAACATGACTGGCGCCTCATCAGGTTTGATCATTGCCTCGGCCATGATGTAGAAGAGGGAACGGCCCGCAGTCTCGTTCACTGTGACGTAGCTGTGAGAAGTAGCGTGATGACAGGGGTTCAGAAGAGAGAAGGTGGGGAAGAGAAGTGTTTGGGTTTTTTACAAAAAATGCGAGGCTGGCGGGGTGAGGGACAATTAGCACTCACCCCGAGTACATTCCGAAGTGAGGCTCTCCCCAGCCGGGGAGGTACGACACGCGGTCTGCCAACGCTTCTGGGGTTCCAGAGAGAGAACCGGCCATTTCAACTCCCGTGATTGTGCCGGCAGCAGCCTCGGCGTGCTTACGTCCGAAAAGAGGACGGATCGGCGCGGCCGTCCCTTGATTAGCGGCGAGTGCGAGGAGCAGCAGGAGCGCCGGAATAGGAACCGACACGACAGAACGACGCGCCATCACGAGACGATATTGGTACGTAGTTTGCAGTGTGGTCTAAAGGGGGGGCTCAGCAGTTATCGACTCGTCTCCTGCCTGTTTTTCTCGTTGTATGTTGAGCTGGATCGCGGAGGTGCGCGTTTGTCCTGTGGCTGCTTGATGTGCTGGATCAAACCGGGCGAAGTGACCTCGTCGTCTGTGCCGCTGTTGGGGCTGTTGCGAGGCGGCTGTGCCGATTAATTGTCTACTTGTTTACAAGACCACTGGAAACTACCTAAATCAGTTATGGGAAAATAAGGCGGAAGTTCCTACGGTATTGTATAGTTTATCAAAGTCCTCCCGGATACATAATACCCCGGATGATACCGGACTTTGCCCGGACGCATTGCCAAAACGGGACGAACATGGAAGTTTCTAATTCAAAAAGGGTTCTCGTCCCGCGGAGGTGAATGGCAGGACGAACTTTTTTCGTTTCGCAAAGGGCCGCCTACCGGGAGGGAAAAAGTCGTCATGCTTTTGGCCTACTGTTAGCGGCTGGGCTCTCTCTCCATGCCCGCTACTCGGGTCGGCTCTCTCTTTCTTGTCACTCACACACATCGCACATAGGTGATGTCCTATAGCTCCCTTGCGTGGACGAGTACAACGCTACGACCTCGCACTTCACCGTTGCGTGTCAACGCTCCGAATATATGCAAGCCGCGTGATCTCGCCGGTCATCGTCGCACGATGCATGATAAAGTTACTACTCCCCCGGTCGCTAAGCCAGCCACCAACACTCCCTCTCCGCCACTCGGTACTCACAGTTGCTAATCTCCGCCGAATTCGTCATGGACAACAATGTTCCGCCTTATGCCCACGGTGACCCAACTTTTCTACCGGCGGATTTTAGCGGCGGGATGCTACATATACTAAGCATTCTAGCGGTGTTAGCAACGTCGGACGCAAGGAGGAGGAGGAAGAAGAAGGGGAGGACAACGTCGATGGCGAAGCTGTTGGTGATGACGATATCACAAACAAGGAGGGCCACGTTCGTCGTTGGGTTGCCCCAGAGTATTTGGCGGCCACCTTGGCATGTGTTGACCATTGGCAAAGCTTCAAAAGGTCTCCAAGCAAGCCCGTCAGCTACTCCAACGTTCTACCCTAACCAGCATATGGCTACCCGTGAAAGATCTATAGTCCTTCGCTAGTCAGGCGCAACACCCTTTTTCCGCTTTCTCGGCTGCAAGAAACTTCCTACCGCACTTCGTTGACCGCCATATCCTCCTCCACGAGGACAACCAAGCCGTGTGCTACGTCTTGCCCGGTCAGACTTCATGCTCGCCGGAAATAATGGAGGACATCCACCGTCTTTGATTCTTGTGGAACAACAACAATATTCACATTAGCCCCCGGTACATCATATCCGTAGCGAACATCTAGGCAGACAAGCTCAGCCGCCACTTGGATAGCGACGATTGGCAGCTAGACCCTACCGTGTTTTACGATATGGGCACCCATTTCGGGCCCCACACGATCGACCGCTTCGCGTCGGCGCTCAACATTCCAGTCCCTCGCTTCAACGCAAATTGGCTCGACCTTTCGTGCGAGGTGGTGGACGCACTACACCTACCCGACGCCCATTGGCGAGACGAGACCATGTAGTGCATCCCCCTTGGCCCATGTAACCCGAAATCGCTCGGGAACTCCTTTAGAGCGGCGCGGTAGCTATAATAGTCACCCCCCCGAATGCAAGGAAAAGCGTGGCTCCAAGCATTTACCCAGTTGACGTGCCACGAGACGGTCCTTCCGGCGCGTACTCAGTTGTTCCGTCCCGGGAGGCGGCACGGACGCGGTACAATCGGCAAGCCTCACTCTCCCGTCATTGTCTAATGGATTCCCTTCCTACCCGGTTGTGCCTCCGCCGGGGAACATTGACTGCCACCATGTTCATGTTCAACACCGATAAATCAGACCATCAGTATAGAGTTACCCGTCCCGAGTGGTTAAGGTCCGCTACAAGCTCGAGATTGTTGGATGCAACAACCCGTGGGCCGACTTGATGCACCCTTACATGCAGCGCCTATTGGGCACGGACACCCTTGGGGCTAAGATACTCGAATTAATGATCGTGGCATAGGCTACACCGAGCACGTCCGAAGCCTATGGCAACGCAATAAGCCATATTTCGAGTTACTCAAAGAACAAGGTCTACCACCATTGGTCGCTACAACTGCTACCATTGAGCACCACATTGCATGGATCGGAGAACGGGGCACCATCAAGGCGACAAGTCTACAACCTTACCTTTCAGCATTTGACGGTTTCTTCAGAGACCACGGCGCATAACAAGTCGCCTCAGGGCGACTTATTGGGAAAAAGGCATGCGTGGACTCGCAACGACCCATGTCTCTCTTCACCCCATCAAAACACATATGTACTTCCCATCCCGGATTTGGGTCTCATCGCGACGCATCGCCAAGGACCTACGCACGATGATGACTGACACTTGGACGCATGCCCATTCCGACATCATTATGCTATTCAAAGCGTGACTAGCGACAGTGACTATGGGCCATTTTTTGTCGCGGGGAGCATGAGTTGAGTGCCGGTCTTGTGACCTCTTGTGCACACCAACCGCTGGAATCCTCCAACCGGTGGAATCCTCCACAGAACAAAAAAAGGACAGCGCGGTACTTCCACAGAGAGACAACTTCTGTGTGAACTGCCGGACTTATCCCACCCAAACATCGCGGAACTATTGACGTACTTGGACACTATCCGTACCAAGTTTTTGCGGGAAAGCTACCAGACTAGAGATGGGCGATTAGTCATCACGAACCCACTACGCAATGGACACCAAGAACCCTCAAAGCTTGGCTTCATCTCGTACTTCTCGCAGTGCGCGAACAACCACCGCACGGTTTCGCGTGGACCTCGCACTCATTACGTAAGGGTGCGGCTACAATAGCGTCCGGTATCGGCACCCTGATCCAGAGGATCAAGTTCTTCGGCGGTTGGACACGAGAGTCAGACGTAGTCCTCGACTACATTAACCCAGCGGTACTCTTGAGCGTAGGAGCTTGGCAATTATTTGGCTGGATGACCCACGGCGGAGCCCCACCCATCGTCACACGCGAGTCGGCGACAAATGGCATAATGAGTGAGCCCGAATACAACTTAAATGGTCATATTGGTAATATAGAGGTTTGAATTACATGGCTAGATTTACGCACTAACATGCTTTACCTCCGACGGTACATCTCCCCTAACAATTCAGGCGCGCACACGCGCACGGATAGCAAAATGTCCGCACCCTATATAACGCACAAGCAACGAATGTGTGTATTCTTTCAGCCTATTGCGAAAGCTATCGCTCACGCAAAACCACCCACCCGATTCCCTCTCACATTGCGTGGAGTGTGGCCTAAGGGCCAGATGAGCACGGACTGGGAAAGTAGGAGGGGAAACAAGAGGGCAAGAGTGACAAGAGGATCACGTAAGATCACGTAATCCTAAGGGCCACCAGTACCAAGTTCTGTAAGTGAACCACATCTTTGGCATAAGTGAGCCCCAACACAGCTGAAATTGGTATGAAGCTATCCCCGAGATAGAGGGGGATTGCAGAGGATGGCAGTTTCCACTGTGTTTCCTGTAATCAATATTTATCCAAATTGGCATGTACCGTATACGTCGCCTGTTACGTACCTTACGGTACCTGTCCTGGGGGGACTGATGCAGGCTGTATGTATTGTCGTGCAGTCCATTCGCTGCCATTCAGAGGTAACCATTGTCGACGACGAACGTGCCGGGCATAGGAACGAAACCAGCGAGCAGGCCTTGACTGCTAGTGCGCTTGTTGCATTTTCAGGCGGGGGACTTAAGTTGACCTCGCAGAAGTTGTGTGCCTTGCGGCGGCTTCTCCACTACCGTTCGTTCACAACTCATAACCCCTAATATTACCCGTACGAGGTACATGTACTACGTGTTTTCAGCGCAACCGCCTGTTGCTTTTTTGACAGAGGTGAGCTGCACCAGGCAAAAAACAAAGTCGGTGAGCAAGGGTGAAAGGCCTAGTCGCTACCCGTCGCCTGCTCACACTAGGCTGCTACCCGTGCTTTTAGGTCGTCCCGATCCACGCGTTGATTTACGACTCGAGGTGGCCGAGCAGGCTGCCCGGCTCATCAGGCTGCTCACCTCCACGTGAACCGACGGTTGACATTGATTCAGAACCCCTAAAAAAGAAATAGTTTTCTTCATATCGGGCCGAGCGGGCACGCGGAACTCTACAGACTTCCAGCACCGTATGAAACTTGAGGGTGGCTGTTGTTTTTGCTCAGTGCTGTTTACCTGCAG
Source organism: Tetraselmis chui (assembly GCA_026401115.1). Classification (NCBI taxonomy): domain Eukaryota; kingdom Viridiplantae; phylum Chlorophyta; class Chlorodendrophyceae; order Chlorodendrales; family Chlorodendraceae; genus Tetraselmis; species Tetraselmis chui. Next base: position 26,321 of record JAPMLY010001045.1, on the reverse strand, counting down.
GAGCGGTGAAGTGTCTCCTGTACCTGCGGGCCAGCTAGGTGTGAACGGCCTGAAAGTCCTGAACGCGTAGAGCCACTCGTCGCTGTCCTGTAGCTGCCCCGTGTACTGTAAGATGCAGCTCACGTGGGCAAGGTGGGCTCCCCTGGCGAGGAGCCAGACACCACAGCATCGCGGGGGGTTGCAGACGCACTTGACGTGCCCACCTTTCCGCTCCTGTATACCAGTAGCTCCCCGCAAGGCACGACAGCGTCTGACGAGCGGCGGTCATGGTCGCGGGCGGCGGTTTGCGGTTCGTGTCGCCCCGTCTGCCGGCGGCCAGGATATGACGGGCTCCGCGGCGCTGTTGGGCCTGCTGCTATCGTTTGCGGGCTACGGCGCCAGCACCGCCGTCAAGGACTTTCTGGAGGAGAGGCGCGAGAAGGAGCTTCTCGCGCGGGCCAAGGCGCGACACGAGGCGTTCGTTCAGTCTGGCGAAGCGGAGGACGACGCCGAGGCGGAGTGCGCGGCGGCGGCGGCGGGTGCGCAGTTTTTTTACGAGGAGCAGTTGGTAGCGGTGACGGCGCAACGTGGGTCAGAGGGCGCTATGTTGGCGCCCGAAGAGCTGCTCGCAGTCGAGGTTAAGTCCTCCGCACCCACCTCGCAGGTCGGCGTCGTGGACGTCGTCGCTGGAGGTGCGGCGGTCACCCAGCCGGAGCAAAGTACGGTCGAGGGCTCTTTGATCGGTGACCCCATTTCGTCAGTTGTTGGCTCGGCGGTCAAGGCGAGCGGGCATACAGTTGGGGAGGGACTGGGAAGCTCCATGGCCGGGAGTGACGGTGTGCGGGACAGTTCGCACGAGGGAGATGCAGGCCGCCTCCTGACCGAGGAAGCCCCTGCTGCTGGTGCTGCGCCCTTACACGAGGTAATCGAGGAGCAGGTGGTGAGCCCTGAAGTGGTGAATGTGGAAACTGAGATGCCGGAAACTGAGAAAGATTCACCTGAGAAAATTGGCAAAGGGGTGATGGGAGGTGTGAAGGGGGCGGAGGCGGCAGAGGCTTTTAAGACCATCAGTGCATCAGAGATGGGACCGGTGGGAGGCCTTCAGGCAAGTGAGGTGGGTGGAGGGACAGGTTTGGCGTCAGAGGAGGAATCAGCCGCGCGCCTCGAGGCAACTGCGGTTGTTAAGGGCATCAGCGACTCAGGGGAAGTGAAGGGAGCCTGTCTGGCATCAGAAATCGACTCGGCTGAGAGTGTTGAGGTAGCGGCGGCTCATTCTGCCATGAGTAACTCAGCGGAGGTGGAGGGGGGCTCTACTGTGTCAGTGATGGACTCATTAGAAATTGCAGAGAAAGCGGTGGTTGTGGAGGGCGTCGACGACTCAGGGGAGGTGGAGGGAGCCTCTCTTGCAACGGCGATGGACTCAGTAGAAGGTACAGAGGAAGCGGCGGTTGTTGAGGGCATCAACGACTCAGTAGGGAATGTCGAGGTAGCGGCGGCTCATTCAGCCGTCAGCGTCTCAGAGGAGGTGGAGGGAGCCTCTGATGCAACAACGAGGGAGTCAGTAGAGGGTGCGACGGCTGTTGAGGCTATGAGTGCATCAACACTGGAGAAAGGTAACACTCGCGAGTCAGCCGAGGTTCTGAAAGCTGCTAGTGATGCAGAGGTTGTGTCTGCTGACGAAGTCAAGACAGCTGAGGTGGATGGGGCTGCTGCCGGGGGGGGCGAAGTGGTTGCGGGAGTTGAATATCTGGAGGCAGAGGAGATGGACGGGGGTAGCGATGCTCTTAGGGTGGATGCAGGTGAGAGCATCGAGACAGTGGAGGTAATGAAAGCCACCACCGCCACTGCAGAGTCGGTTGCATTCAGTGGTCTTGCGAATGGGGGCGTCACAGACGAACCACAACCATCTTCAGAGGAACGCGCTGTGCAGAGCCGCGATGGGTCACAAGACGTAGCGAAGGAGGAGGTTGGGACGGAGGCAGCAGTCATGGATGGGGATTCAACTGAGGCACGTGTCTTGGATGGGGAGGACGGAGGAGTGGGTGCGGAGGAGATGCTACCGACGGATTTTTCTGAGGATCTCACTGAACTTGATTTCGCGGCCGAGGCGGCGGGGATCCAAATACTGCAGGCGATAGCCAACTCCTCGGTCGAGTCCTCGTCGGACTACTCTTTTGCGGAAGAGGATGTTGAGGAGGCGGGGGCGCGTGAGGGTGGCATGGCGGGCTCTGCTCCCTTGATCGCTGCAGAGGCGGTGAGGGAAAAGGAGAGTGCGGTGGGCAGCACCGCAGTGGCATCTGAGCCAGTTGAAACTGTACCCGTCTCGGATACGCCACGCACCAATGGCTCTCAGGTACCACGCGTTCACTTACTCGCACAACCAAACAGACAACCATTTAGAAGCACACACACACACACACACACACACACACACACACACACACACACACACACACACACATACACACATGTACGCACATAAACATGTACAGGCTCATACACGCACAGCCCCACACACAACCACTCACATATACACAAGTAAATATGCACACGCGCTCTCTCTCTCTCTCTCTCTCTCTCTCTCTCTCTCTCTCTCTCTCTCTCTCTCTCTCTCTCTCTCTCTCTCTCTCTCTTGGAAACAGTCATTCCTACATATGTATCTGAAAGGAAGGAAATTTGTGTCTTTGCTGTGTGTAGCCTTTAGAGTTTCCTGCCGGGGCCACCAATGGAGGTTCGTCTAGCCCCAAGGACCACACAGTGGAGCTACACTACTACACCGGATGGTGCGCCCCTGCCTCCCTGTCTGTCCGTCTTTCAGTCCCTGTCCTACATTACGGTCGGCCCTCGTCGCTTGGTCGGCCCTGTCGCACGCAGCGTTTCTTTTAACGCTGTCAAACTTTCCGGGTAATGCGCGATATGGTGTAGGGAGCGCGCGATGGTTCACGGATCTGTTGCGGGCGCTGCCTGGGAGAGCTACGCCACTAAGAAGGTGCGCTCTCTCGCCAGGACTCCATTCTCAGACTCTTCATTGCATAATTCACAGGACTTGTGTTTTAACACGTGTGTGGCGCCTCCGATGAGTAGGGCAAGCTCGATGGCTGGCACAGCTTCTCCTGCGATGTCAGGGCGAGCGAGGTGTGACCCCCCCCCCCCCCCCTTCCCCCTTTGTAACCCCCTTTCTCTGCCAAAAGAGAAAAGGAATTTGACAAATGTTTATAACGATGCTAAAGTGACATTATCTAACCGAGGAAACTTAACGCCCTATTCTGCTGGCATGGCCCTTGCCTCAGTCCATGCAGCTCACAATCACCCCTCCTCCCCCTTGGCATCAGACCCTCCGCTTCCCCTCATCTTTCTTGCTGTCTGCTGTTGCTTGTCAGGGGACGCCGCTGTTGGAGTTTGTCATGACAAACAATGAAAAGTCTGATTGGGACAAACCAATGGACGGGAGCAACTATATCATCCAGGCATGACTTTCCCCCTTTACTTCTTTCCTTTCGTCCTTCATCGACCTTCCCTGCATGCCCTACTCCGTCCCGTTATGCTCTGCCTGATGTGGCGTGAATCGCGCGTCCCTACATCAATGCAGGAGCCCGGTGTGTACACGTTGCGCAACGGGGTGCTGTCCAAGTGCCCGCCCGTGCCTCTCTTTATGGTGGTGAGCGACCTGGACGGCACGATGGTGGGGAACGATGACTCCACGTCCGCCTTCAAGGTCCGGCCCCACCCTCGACACCATGGGTGTCATGTGCCTTCGCTGCCACAGCCCACTACCCTCATTCTGACGCCATTGTTTGCCATTGTGATCGCCTCCCTGTTTTGCAGAAGTACTGGGAGTCTGGTCCTCTGCTGATGGGCTGTAAACTGGTCTACAGCACTGGAAGGTTCGCATCCTGACACTCTGGTTTTTGGAGGGTGAGGGGTGGATAGGGTTTGGTGCCATGCAGGTAGATTTTTTTTAATTGGCTGGGCGGGACGAGAGTTATGTTTTGGAAGGGGGATGATAACTTAAAGTGGTCCTGTCATTGGACTCACTCCTGAGGCTGCGTGCTCAGGTCGCTCCAGCTGTTTCAACAGCTGTCGAAAGAGAAGGCGGGCGTCCTCGCGCAGCCCGACATCCTCATCCTGGGGGTGGGCACCGAGGTGTACCACCGCGGAAAAGGGAACGACTACGTGAAGGACAACACCTGGAGCCAGGTACTGGACAAGGGATGGAACCTGGAAGTGGTTTGTGCCCCCTGCTCCCCCTCCCACCCTTGACCCTCAACCTACCATGTCTTTGTTTTGGTCTTGTAGATATATATCGATGCGCGTGACCCAATTCGCGCATGCTCCGTTTTCACAGGTGCGCGATGCCGCTTACGCCGCGCTGGCCGAGGTTGGTAAGGACAGCATGCACTTCAGGCCGCCCTCGGAACAGAATGACCACAAGGTGGGCCGCCCGTGGTTGTTATGTCCGAGAGCGACGATTTGGAGTGAATGCGGGTGAGGAAGGACAGGAGGGGAGGGTAAGGGTAGTCACACCTTGCTTACTTGGGGTTTTGGCAGGTGACGTGTGGAGTGAGGACGGAGGAGCTGGACAGGGTGGTGGACATCATCCGAAGGAAAATCGAGGGACGCAAGGTGACAAAGCTAGCCAAGCCATAACAACTGTGAAAGTATCCCTCCTCTTTGTTTAGTATTCTCTGCTAAGGGGATGGAGTTGGGATTGCTCACGGGTTTTGGTTCGTTGGCGCTGCAGGTGGATGCCAACATTATCTCCAGCGGCCAAGGAGACTGGCGTTACCTGGACCTGGTGAGCAATCAAGCGGGAAAGCTGGAGTCGCTGGAGTACGTCGCCAAGGCGGAGGGATTCCCGCTGGATCGCACTGTGGCGTGCGGAGACAGCGGGAACGACATCCTGATGCTGGCGGGTAAAAACAGGGCCATAGTGGTCGGCAATGCGCAGGACGACCTGCGCAGGTGGGTGGATCAGAACCCCGAGGCGGTGGCTGTCCGTGAGGACGGCCGCTCGCGCCTGCGTGTGTCGGAGGCGCATGAGGCGAAGGGCATCCTGGAGGGGCTGCGATACTTTGGGTTCCGGGAATGATGAGTTTTTGCTGTGTGCACGCGCGGGTTAGTGTGCTGTCTCGCTAGCGCTGCGCTGCATGTGCTTGTGAATCTGGTTTCAGTGGTTAGACGTAGGAAAGACAATCCAAGTGGAGGCAAGGGTGGACCGGCGAGAGTCACTAGGAGGATGACAAGGGGCTGGTTGATGTCATAGATAGAAGCAGAAGGAATGGCGCAGCCCAGGGAGCTCCTGCCACACCGTCTCGCCTCCGATACCCGATGATTCTGAAACTGTTGGAGTAGCCTGGCGTCCTACCATCACATCGCAATGCTGTGGTGCTTGCTAGCGGTGCAATCATGACCAATGGCATGGTTGAGTTGGGATTGCGGTGATGGGCTGTGTTATAGGTTTGTAAGTTCGTTTCGGTAGCCTATTGAACCCTATTCCGATGCATTGCCTGCTACTACACCACGGCATAATAAAACGCTGCGCGTGTGAATGCCCAGCATCAGCATCCTAGAATTGCTTTATTCGTTTGGTCCTCTTCCTGGACCACCTGCTGGGTCTACATCTTGCCGGATGGCCACAGGGCTTGCGATGCCTCGTTTATCATCGCCACCAACTTCACAATGCTCTGCAAGCACAACAACCAACCCGCAGCGAGATTTTCAATCAAGGGCTGAGAGCGATTCCCCCACTTCAGCAGCGCATAGTACCGGCTCACCTCTCCGGTGCCCGGCGGCGGTGGGCGGATGTGCCCAGGAAGGTTTCTAGTGATGTAGTCCCGCTTATCCCAGTGCCAATACCCTATTCTTCCGGGATTGAAGTGGCCCTGGTAAAAGGGGGGATGTCGACGACTGAGGGGGGGCGAGACAGCGGGCAAGACAGGTGAAGACGGCACATGAGCACAGAGGGGCTCTGCTCACCTTGGAATCCACATCCATTCCGTACGTATAATGAATAATGTAGACATCGCGCATGGGGCACCGTTGGATGATGGCAGGCGGCCAACAGCGGACCTGCAATTCGGCCACAACCAACACCGACGGGTCGGTATTTAGTGCTCTCCTGCCCTGACAGCACAAAGGATGAGATGTGATGCGCAGCATGTCGACTTAATTTAATGTTTACTCATTATCATTATTTAGAGGGCGATTGAGGCGATAATAGTTCTACCATACGCGACCCAAAGAAAAAAGAGTGGTTGAACAGGGCTTATAGGGGAGTGGTAGGCTCTGACTCTGAGTTCCGCGTCCCAAGGAGGCTGCACCATAAACTCCATGTGCATATCGTAGCGAATGGGCTGCTTATCCACAATTGCGGATGCCAGAGAAAATGCATACATTTCCTGTATCCAACCAAACGCCTGGGAACAGCGCACGTGTCAGCGACTTGCCCGGCGGCGAGCATCACATCCCAGATTCTTCTTATTTTGTTGGGAGCGCGGCGACAATACTGTGGTGTCCGGTCAGGGATGTGACCGTACATACGTACCCGATTCACAGCTGAATTTTGTTTCATTCGGAGTGAGAGCGTGGTCCACAGTGGGGCAATCCTCTGCAGCTGCTGCTTGTGGATAATGACAGGCGCATTGCCTTGAAAAGCAACGGCGGTGAGTGAATAGTAGGTCAAACCATGCCACCATCCCACAGCCCCCTTCCCATACACCAACCCCACGCCCCTGTTATCACATAAGCTCAGCCACCCATGGGAATAAAAGCGAAAACGCAACGACAAGGCTGCGCCCTGGTCTAAATCTGCAGAGACCCGCCATTTCTCTTGCGAATGCACTCACCCAATGGATCCATTTGTTTCTCCACGCCTCGTATATGCCGATTGTTTCCGAAGTCCACAAACTGTCCGAGCTCGTTGGGAAACTTCTTTGGGTCCATATACGTGAAAGGGTATCCTGCGGGACGCTCCGCGGTCGCCCTGCATACGGCACCCGCCATGGATGCCCTAAAAATATGCCGTTTTATTTGCTTTTAAGCGACAGCCGGCAGTCAGCGCAGAGATGTACGAGGCTAAAACACTCATTCTACAATCAGAACCTTGTGCGTGATACTGCCTGTATTTAAGAATTAAGACACTGGAGAGTGTTGTGTGTGTGTGTGTGTGTGTGTGTGTGTGTGTGTGTGTGTGTGTGTGTGTGTGTGTGCGGGGGAGGGGGACGAGCGTGTGTATGTGTGTGTGTATGTGTGTGTGTGTGTGTGTGTGTGTGCGGGGGAGGGGGACGAGTGTGTGTATGTGTGTGTGTGTGTGTGTGTGTGCGTGCGTGAGTGTGTATGTGTGTGAGTGTGAGTGTATGTGTGAGAGGGAGAGTGTGTGTGTGTGTGTGTGTGTGTGTGTGTGTGTGCGTGCATGAGTTTGCGTGTCGTGCGTGAGTGTGCGCGAGCGTTTGTGTGGGTGTGAGAGAGAGGGCGCGCAAGTGCGTGTGTGTGTGTGCGCGCACGTGCGTGCGTGCGCGCTTGTGAGTGTGTGTGTGTGTGTGTGTGTGTGTGTGTGTGTGTGTGTGTGTGTGTGTGTTGCGTTCGTGAGTTTGCATGTCGTGAGTGGATGTTCGCACGCGTGTATGTGCATGTGTGCACGTGTGTGTGTGTGTGTGTGTGCGTGTGTGAGAGGGCGCGCACGTGCGTGTGTGTGCGCGTGTGTATGTGTGTTTGTGTGCTGGCGTGTCTGTGTGCACGCGTGTGAGTGTGTGTCTATGAGAAGTCGCAGGCCCACGCACGTGCGTGTGCATGTGCGTGTGAGTGTGTGTGTGTATGGGGGGGGGGGGGAGGTGGGGGTGCGGAAAGGGAGGGAGTTCTAGAGGTCGAACTGCATACCCCACGTTGTAACGTTATAGGGGTCGCACCAGTTTGGTGGAGGTTTAATGATGAGGTGATCGGGTTCTGACATAAAAATGTAGTCCTCCTCAATGTCGAGGGTGGCCAGCCACTGCTGGAAGGCGTAGGGCCGGTTGAGCACAGGGTAGGACTGCGGAAGCAACCAAACCCTTCAGCGCCATGCGGCATTGTGCAACAGCAGCATAATGTTGGATGGCTTTGGCATTGTGCATGATGGAGGACGGGCGGCTACCCGATCAGCAAACCTGCTATCCAAACCATTGACCACCACGGTTGGCATCTCATCCATCCACCTATCCGGCTTCCCACTGCACGCAACCCACAACACCTCAACGCCACCTCATACCACAGCCATCACATCCATGACATTCATCCCGAACGCCCACCGTGCCCCACCTGTGCAGGAGTCGCGTGAAGCCGCCCATGTCGCTGTCAGGGTACGCCTTCTTTGCTTGGCAGTACCAGTAGTACATTATCCGTGTCTGCCATGTGGTGTAGTGGTTCCCATCCGTGCTGACTACCACATGATACCGCCGACCACGCGACCCCTCTGCCACACGCAGCACGGCCACCACCCGCCTCAGCCCACACCCAACCCACACCGCCGCACCTCCCCTGGGGAGAGAACGGCACAAGGGGGGTCATGGCAACAGGAGGGGATGGGTGCTCAAGGGGTGCCTCAACCCAAACCTTTGTTGCCCTCGGTCTCTCCTCCGCTGCCGCCCTCCCTCGCCGTCCGCTCTGCTCTTACTCCAACCGCCGGACCCGCTCCGGACATAGGCGGTGACCCGTGAAGCAGTGGATTTGGCGCAGCAGGGGCTGCAGAAGGGACACACACGGGACCCCTAGGTTAGTGGCTGAGGTTGCAGGGGTAGGGGGCTAGTTGACAATGGCTCCGCAAATGGTCTGTAAGTGAACTTTGCAAGTACCCAAGTACCATTTATGTACTCGGCCGACGAGTCGGCGAGATTCTCAGCTGATGCCGCCTCCCCCGGGACAGAGTTGCGAAAGAATGCCGGCGCCGGGCGCACTAGCAGCACTGGCTCCTGGACGCCGCCCCGGTCCCCGCTGAGCCGGTTTCGCTGATACGCATTGTGACGTGGGCTGCCCAATCGGCGGATCGTTTGGATGGCATCGCTGTCGGAAAGGTACATCAGACGGAGGAAGCCGCCGCACGCGACCAACACCTGTAGAACTTGGCCACACCACGACCTGTGTCAATCCAGGAACAAAATGCAGGTTGGCTGCCTTGTGGGCTCCCCTCACCCCCACCCCCCCTCCAACACGGCACTTCTTTCCGAGAGCTCTTGAGAAGTTAGCGAACGAACATGAGTGCGACATTGCTCGCCCGCGAAACGTCAACAATTCAAGCGCAACGACAATAAGCCGAGCGAGAACAACGCCGCTGTCAGCTCAGCAAAAAACTGAGATACTGGATTCCAGCCAACAAACTAATTCCTCGATAAATATATGACTGACGCGCGGGGAGGCTATTCGAAGACTGTTATCATTCCATCGGCTTCGGTCCAACTCACCGCTGCCGCTAGGTATGTCAGCTGCCCGGCAGCTCGGCCGCCACCAGCAGCACGCAGCCCCTGCTGTCTTGTGCCAGCCTGAGGTGGTGCCATTGCCTCCACCCCCCAGGAGAGATGACAGCAGGAATTAAGGCCAGCGCTCCGTTTGCGACCACGCTGGACTGAAGGGACTGAATAAGAACGACCAGCTCACGCATAGCGACATTCGTGACACAGTGACGAAGTGTCCATCACGATTCATCGGTGGCTTAAGTATCGTCCAACCAAATGTCGTCTTCCTCTTTGCTTGCTGGTTTTCCCATCTTTTTCTTGTAAGAAAATGCTTGATATCGTCTGCGCTTATAAGAAAAAGCAGTGGAAACTGGAAACCACCAATCAAAAGCAGGGGAACAGGAGGAAATATACCCACAGAAGGCCTAAAGCAGGCCCCACGGACGGTTAGCGACTGCCATGACCACATCGGTGTCCCGCCGGCCCAGTGCACGGGACGGAGAGTCGGAGACGACGGCGAGAACGAACCCATGTGGTTATTCGAACTCGCTTCGTCGTTGGCGCGCTTAGAGGCCGCGTGCGGTTCTCATGCTCTCGCCGACTCCGAACCCCTCATAACCACGGCCTCGGCGATGCTTCTCCGAAACCTCCGACGGTGGCCCGCGCAAGCTCCGGAGCAGAAAACCGATCAAAAAACGAACATTTTACTCGGTCCCTTGATGGTTTGCCCTCGCTCATACCCCTTTCCGCGTTTGCCACGGATATCTTTGCAAAGCTCCAAGCCGACATTAGTGAGCGCGTTATTTTCTTCGCTTCGGTAACCTCGAGCCCACGTTTTCTTACCGGGCTCGGCCAAGGTCTAGGCGTTTTGCATCCCGCCTCGGTCACGGCGCCCTTACGTTTTTTGCTTTAGACATGCTTGCAACGGCCGCGAGGGAGTGCGCGCAGCTGGTTGGTTTTTGTTTTTGTAGTCTTTGTTGTTCTAGAGAGTGTTGTAGTACTTTTGGTGTACTTCGTATCGGGTTTGAATGTGTAGGCGCGGAAGTTGTCACTCTCACTGTGACGCGATTCACAATAATAAGGATTGCGCCTTTGAGTGTGTACGACAACATCATCGTCGAACCAATGGGTAGCTTCATCGTCGGGTTCAAGTCGGCTTTCGGCATGAGGTTCAACGTGCAAGACATGGATCTAGTGTCTCGGTTGGTTGGCATGATAATGAAGCGCGATCGTGGCAACCGCATCATGAGGATAGGACAGCAATAATACGTCTTAGATGTGCTGGAGCACTTCAACACGGTGGAATGCAAGCCAATGGGCTCACTTGTGGCGGTCGATGCTTTGAGTAATCGTGTGGAGACGTCGAAATTAAAGCTGCCTCCCGGTTGAGTGCCGTACGAAAGCTTGATCGGTAGCTTGATGTACACTTCCGTAAGCACACGGCCCAACATCACCATGGTTATTAGCCACCTTATTAGGTACATGTCCGACCCCTCTCAGTCACATTAGGAGCCAGCCAAGAAGGTACACCACTACCTCAAGGGAACCACATATTCAGTGTTAATGCGCGGAGGTGCACCGCCATCAAACTAGTAGGATGGTCTGATTTTGACTACGCGAGTGATGTTGGCGAGCGGCGCTCTCGCACGGGATATGTGTTCATGCTCAACAGGCGCCCGCCGGCGGCGCAGCGGCGGCGGCCCCGGAGGGGGGTGCGCTCGCAGGCCCGTCGGCATCCCCTCACCTCCCCGTGGTGGGCGCTGGAAACCCCGTAGCCGTGCCAGGCCTGGCACGGTAGGGGGCTAAGAGGGCCGACAGCTCGATCCGTGGGATCAGCAGCTGTCGGGAAAGCCATGTACAGAGGGCTTTTGAAAAAATAATTTCTGTGCACTACCGGCGCCAAGATCTCCCGCTCGGCCCGTCCGATATGTTTTTTCACCTACAGATACTCCTAGATACATGATTACTTTTAGGAGTGGGGCCTGTACTACGGCAGCGTTTGATGGCGAGGAGGGTACGGCCGGATCAGCGGTGGGAGGCGGGTGTTGGAGCTGGTGATGGCCAGCCGGGAAGCAGCGCCAGGAAAGGGCGCTCGCTAGCTGTCGACCAGCCCTGTGCCGGTCGAATCTTACCGAGGGGTGAGGCAAGACAGGATACAGGACGGTGGCTAGTCGCAGACGGAGGAGCGGCTACGGGAGGCGGCGGCTATCCTCAGGATCAGCCGCCGCCGGAAAGCCCTGTACGGAGGGCTTTTTTGGATACTAAAAATAATGTCCGTACCCGGCGTCGAGCTAGTTGGGGAGCAGCACCAGGGTAGGGCGCTCACTAGCGCGTCGCTACGTCGTCCAGCGTCATCTCCCGGGGGGAGGAGTCAACTGGGACGGCAAGGAGGACAGTCGCGATGGGAGGAGCGACACGATCTGGCAGCGACGACCCTTTGGGTCGGCGCCGCCGGAAAACCCGGCACGGAGGGTTTTGTCTAATTCCGGGCGCCCGCGGCCCGCCGGATCCGGCTACGGTGACCTGCCCCCCCCCCTCTTCGACACCCACTACCCCGACAGACCTTAATACTCCTAGGAGTCCTTGAGCGTGGGCCCGGGTGAGCGCGGAGGCCCCCGCTCAAGAACAGGCTGCTCGGTGGACGCGCGATCAGAGGGGGGAGGGTACGGCCACAGGCCGGAAAACCGACAGGTACCCGGGTACCAGACAGAGAAAAAACCGGGGAAATGTGCGGGGAAAATTCAGGCGCGGAGGCAGGAGCGCTAGTTTTTTCTATGTCTGTGTGTCTAGGTCCCCCCCACCTGTCCTCGAGGTGATGGGGGACCTCGACACGGAGGACCGCCGCGTCGGTGGACGCGGCAAGACCTTGGGGCGGGGTTTACGGGATGGAGCGGCGGGATCGACGAGCGACCGCGCGAGGAGGGGTTTTTTGCCAGCCTTTCCCCTCCTACCTTCGGCAAGACCGAAGTCACGCGGGAGCTAGATTAGGCTGGCCCGTCGTCCCTCCCGAACGCCGACCGGCCTAGGCCGGTCGACACCCCGGTTCGGCGGGAGCGGGCCGTGCATCGTGAAGGTCGAGCAGCAGTTTAGTTTTGCATTTCTCGACAAGTGGATTTATTTTTCGATCTGTTTTTCTTGATTACAAAATTATTAGCTGTTACTGCCATTGGAGAGGTTGGGATCAGTGGTTAACGGTCTACCTCACGCTTCTAAGTCCTGTATGGCATAGCAAAAGGGGGGGCCCAGAGACGGCAGCCGGTTCATACTGGTATTGCTGTAAACAATTTCAAATTTCATGCTCAACGGTGAAAAGGTGAGTTGGAAGAGTCAGTAGCAACAAATTGTGGCGATGTCGACAACGGAGGCAGAATATATGGCGTTGATTGCGGCCACTTTGGAGGTGATGTTTTTGAAGCAAATGCTCCTTGAGTTTCACCAAGACTCCGGATCTGCCATCGCCATTCACGAGGACAATCAGAGATGTATCGCACTCAGCAAGAATAGCATGACGAGCGGACGCGGCAAGGACATGGACGTGAGGTATCACTTCTATCTAGAGAAGGTGGATAGCGGAGACATAGAGGTGCAATATTGTGCGACGGAGAACATGCTTGCGGTTGTGCTAACCAAGCCATTAGTGAGTGCAAAGCACAACAAGTTATGCAATGCCATTGAAATTGAAATTGAAATTGTTCGTCGCGAACCGGCAAAATGGACCGGCAGCCATTTATCGGGCCTCTATACCCAGCCATACAGGACTTACGAGCAAGTTTTGCCCGGGTTCTCTTCGACCAGGTACACATGTAATGCCATTATGGGTTTGCCTGCGTAGCAAGGGGGAGTGTGCAGTGTCGAGAGACATAGTGTTGTGTGGTAATCAAGTTGCTACACAGCAATGTTGGTCGAATAGCATCGTGATAGTACGGTTGTGACTCATCACTATAAGATGACAAGCCAATAAGCAATAGAGTTTATTATGTTGCTGATGGTGGTAAGTTACTGAGCGTTATATATCATCAAAAGGCTCATAATGTACGTTGGCGTGTACTCACCACAAGGTCACTGCGAGTCTTGTGATAGGCAAGTGCTAGGCACTTGCTAAGGGTGAGATGACGTGCAATGTCACTCAATGAGTGTCAGCATTCCTTATCGCCCCCTCAACTTTAGCATGCGGCGATAACTCATGCAATGTTTTTGAGCTGATCTTCATTGCACTTTGGGTTCTCATCTTCGCGATACTTTGCAAGAGGGTAATGCTGATGCTGTGGCATGCCTTCCTGTTCCTTCGGCTTAGGCCTGCAGAGTTTTTTCCTCCTTATTATTCCTTTTTGCTTCGTGGTTTCCACTTCCATTATTCTAAGTAGTTATTATATCTCATATTTTACGGATGGTGGCAAAGAATCTGTACCTTACCTAGAGTATCAAAAAGTATTACAGGAAGAGCAACATGGGCACAGACAGGGAAGAAGGGAGGGGAAACTAAAAAATTCTTACAAGAAAAAGCAGTGGAGGCCACCAAGCAAGCAAGAAGGGAGGGCGAACAGCAGGAGGACATTGTTTCGCTATATTGTTTTTTCCTCCTTTTTTTTTTTTTTTTTTTGCTTGGTGGCCTCCACTGCTTTTTCTTGTAAGAAAATTTTACATTGTTTCGCTATATCTCTGCTCTCACAATAAGAAGCCGTTGAGTAGGTACAAGGTACCCGTACCTGTCGTCGCGGACCTGTCGTCCTGTCGTCGCGCGAAGTTTCTTTCTGTAATGTATCCGACCCATCACCAGTGAGACGTGGCAGAGTTGCGACACCCGCTTGGTCAGCGGTGGCGTATTCTGTAGAACTCGCGACAGCTGGGAGTTTAGTGCCGTGCCCGCAACTACACAGGTTCGCGTTTGTGTGTCGAGACGTGAGATCGCAATGGGGACGGACACGGCGCGAATTCAGGCGAGGGGCCTCCCAGTCGGGGAGGTGTCACTCGTTGTGCCACTTTCCCGAGAACCTCCTCCCCCCCCCCCCTTTTTCTGCACTCGCGCTACTTTGCAACTCTAGCTTGTAGCCGACCGTGCTATTCTGTTATGCCTTGCATATGGCTGTGCTGGGAGCAGAAAGAGTTGAAGGAGATTGCACGGGACACGGCATCGGGCGTGACGGTGGAGCTCCTGGACGGAAGCCTGTCAAAATTGAGGGGCTGTCTGCCAGGTGCGCATCCTTGTAGACGGGCAGGGACACCCAGGGCGCTTCGTTATGTGATCGGCTCCTTAACAGCCGTCTCACCACTGACTGGCTGTACTCCTTTCGTCACCAACGTGCTGTGCTGCACAGGCCCAAAGGACACGCCCTACGAGAATGGCACCTTCTACGTTAGCATTGAGCTCGGTGCGTTGCTGTCTTGATGGTGTGTGTGTGTGTGTGTGTGTGTGTGTGTGTGTGTGAGAGAGAGAGAGAGAGAGAGTGTGTGTGTGTGTGTGTGTGAGAGAGAGAGAGAGAGAGAGAGAGTGTGTGTGTGAAAGAGAGAGAGAGAGAGAGAGAGAGTGTGTGTGTGTGAGAGAGAGAGAGAGAGAGAGAGAGAGAGAGGGAGAGAGATAGAGGGTGTGTGTGTGTGTGTGTGTGTGCGTGTGTATGTGTGTGTGGTGTTGGGGGGGGGGGGGGACGCTGCTGTTGACACCCCACTCTGCTATTTGGGCTGAGTGTCTCTCTGCGCTGGCCTCGCCTGCAGAAACGTCGTACCCATTCACTCCACCCAAAATGCGCTTCCTCACTAAAGTCTGGTAAGTCCATTTGTTTGTTGGTTTCATCGATTGCGCACAGAGCTCACTTTGTCGTACACATCAGCGACGCCACCTCCCTCGCACTTCCCCTCTGTTGAACAGGCACCCCAACGTGAGCAGCGCGACTGGAGCCATTTGTTTGGACATCCTAAAGAATAAATGGAGCCCGGCGCTAACCCTCAAAACCGCTCTCCTCAGTCTGCAGGCACTGCTTGCATCGCCCGAGCCCGATGATCCGCAGGTACTGGGCCTTACCCCTCCCGCATGCGTGGCTCCGACGTTACAGGTGCAGCCATTACTTGACACCCTTCTTTCTATCACCGCCAGGATGGCGTAGTGGCCAAGCAATACATCAACGAGCGGAAGGTGTTTGACGAAACAGCCAAGTATTGGGCAGGTATGATGATGCGCACCCATATTCGACATCCCTGAGCATCACTGTGGCCACTCAATTCGTACATGTTAGTCCTCCTTTCTAAACATGTAATTTTGCAGGAGTGAAGTGAGACGTTGTGTTGTTTACAGACACATATGCCACTAAAGAGGTGCCAGATGATGAGAAGGTGGTGAAGCTGCTCGAGATGGGATTTGAGCGAAGCGCGGTCATTAGCGCACTGAAGAGTTGCAATGGGAATGAAAACAACGCTCTGGAGCTGCTGTTGAGTGGCGCATGAGCTATGATGGGGACAACATGGTAGTGTTAAATAGCTGTGGAAGGCAGGCAACAGTTAACCGTCGCAGCAGGGCACAGATTGGATATACTATGAGGAGAGAGGAGCCACACTGGGAGAGTGCGAGCCCTGAAGTGGGATTAACCCGGGCTATATCACACTCTATAGGTATATGGGACATTACTGTGTAGTTCCACACATATGCATGAGGGAAAAAAGCGCTAACGCTGGCTGGGAGGGCCGCTCTAGGTGGCTGCGATGGCATGCTAGGCTGCTTGGTTCTTGCCAAACTCGGTCGCCAAGTTCTTGAGCATTAGCAGGATTGCGACGAGCATGGGCCCTAAAAGTGCACCCTGAAACGAATTCTCAAAGGTAGCCATACCACCAGCGATCGCCATCCCCGTGAGAAACGGATTTGTGCCAGGCACTTCGGAAACAATGACGTCATCTGCACTCCCGGCGCTGAGGTGTGCCACGACCAAAACGATCGTGCGCAGCCAAGCCCCCCGGAACAGAAACTCCAGCACCGCCGGGATGATAACCACAGTGACGGGGATAAATGGGAAGCAGGAAAACATTATGGCAGCCAGTGTGGGGAGGTACACGAAATGCGCACCCAGCATGCGGAGGGTGAGCCAGGTAAACACACCATGGAAGAATCCCAATTTGGCCGTAACCTCAAAAACGCCGGACAGTGCAGACCTGCGCATGGAGAAAAATATTGCATAGAGCCAAAATTCAGTCGCCTGCGGCGACTATATCTGTTCAGCGGAGGGCTTGGAATGCAAGGAGAGGGTGTGCTGTCGCAACCAGGTAAGGGTGATACGGGGCAGCTCACCTGACAGAGGTGTTGATGACATTGCAAGTCGATGGAGCCACTGGCAGCAGCCCAATCACGCTGTCCACCGGATCTTCATCCAATGAGAGCATGAAGTACAGCAGTCCCACAAACGATATGAAGCTGATGGAGGCCATGATGAAGCCCACAATCGAGTTTAGAATGCTTGCGCCTCCGGATACAAGCATTGACATGGAGCTGCCGAGGGAAGACATGATGCCACCAAACACGGACTGCAGTATTCCTAATAGTGGATCAACCACCGCCTGTGCATCCCAATCACGAGTATGAGCATGCGACCCGAGCTCTCCATTACCGTCATACAAAAATAGTTGTCAGCGAAGAGACACGACAACAGCCTAACCTGTCCAAATGACGCCAAGGGATCTGAGAGTTTCTCGGTATCAACGCCTCCAGTTATGTCCCTTGTCGCAACCAGCCTCTGGACGTGAGATATTGTGTCCCTCACGGCCGCCTGGATTGTGCAGTGGGACGAGTCACGTGGAAAGAACTTTGTTACCCTGGCCATATGCTCACATCAGCAGCTGAAAGGATGCAACGTTGTGCATTCGGAGTACCTTCATTTCCGAAGCTGCCTCCGAAAACTTGAAATGCATGGCCAGCACCAGCGCCCCCTTGAAGCGCGCCAGGTTCTCTCCCGACAGCAGCGGTCCGCCCTCGCCCCCCTGCAGTGACTTTTCGCTGAGGTAGCACCGCTGCAGCTTTTTGTTGGCCAGGTTGGCGACTGAAGCAGCCTGCTCGAGCCGGGTCTCAGCCTCTTCATGCGCTTTCACCGCCGCAGCGAGCTACATAGCAATAACGCACGAGCGCAAACCACCCAGAAAGCAGTGAGTCAATATCACAGAGGTACAAAGTGAACAGAATAAACAAATCTACCCCCCTACACACGCGCACACACACACACACACACACACACACACACGCACATGCTCATACACACAGCCCATGCGAGGAAGTATATGCAGCGGAGGGAATGCAGGTGTAGTTGAGCTGAAGGTGAGAGTTAGATCACCATTGCATCACACTCCACAACTGACTCCTCGACATCTGCTGTGTCCTGTACGTCGCCCCCGTCAGCGGCCATGGAACAAGTTTGCGCATTTGGTGTCAGCCCTTCGTCCGCACCCAACGCTGCACATTCTTCACCTCCGGACTCAGGTAGGGAATTCAGCAGCAGGTGCTCCTCCGACCCGTGGACTGCAAGCTCCCACCTGATCGAGCACACGGTGCAGTAAACCTCAGCCATATTTCAGTTGTCAGCCTCTTCATAATTTGCATATGAAACATCGCTCCAGCAGCTCTGAATCAATTGGTTATGTGCTCTCCTGTTGATTGAGGGAAGCATGCTGGGGATTGGTTCGATGCAGCAGGTTCTACTCACTGTCGAGTGGCATCCTGCAGTTGCCTCCGTGCAGCGTTCACAGCATCTTCGGCCAACTGTAGGGCAGTGGCGGCCTTTCGCTCGAGCGCGTTGGCCTTGGCTGCCTCGACAGCAAAATCTCGAGCCTCGTCCACCGAACAAGGAAGGCACTGAGCGGTGGCGTACATAATGTACATTTCGCTCACCGTCTGCATCGCGATACGCAACAGACGCACACCAAAGAAAATCTTCAGATGAAGAGACTGCGCAGTGCATTCATGTCCATTTGCGCTAGGCAGCAACAGTTTCACAGGGGAGCCAGGGACTGGGGGAAACATAGATAATAAATGCCTTTCAGCAGAGAGACAGACCTCTGTCAAATTGTACTGCGCCACCAAACTATTTGCCTGATCCTCCATTATTTGAATGGCTTTGGGCATGTTTTCCTGCACGCATTCACACAACAGCCCCACCAATCATAATACGAATTAAATTGCCAAACACGGGAAATTCTGAAGTATGATTACATACGCAACGAGTGCCGTGTCTCTGAATCAGAGCATGAGGCAACCACCACTACCAGTTTATCAGAACGGATGGCTGTGTGTATGCTCAACCAGCTACATACCTTGATGAGGGATGCGGCCTGAAGCTTTCCCTCCTCAACCTATTCACCACCACACAGCCAGTGCCCAGATCAAACGGAAACTCACTTCGACCGCTGTGCTGATGCTCTTCCGCTGGTATAACGAGGGCAAGGCCCGCAGGGAAACATGGAACGACGTACCTTGTCAATCGCCCAGTCTGGTATGTAGTTCATCACCCCCTCGCGCGTCATCCCGTGTTTGCTCATGCTTACGTCCACACTCATGGCAACCTTCACCGCGCCGTGCATCTCTGAACCGATCTACAAAGCATTAATGACAGTCACAGCATTACGCAGCCGTCCTCCCGCACTACCGCAAAGGCAGCAGGAATAATGTCGCGCTGTATGATGAGCAAAGGCGAGGCAGCTAAGATATGGGGATCAGCGTGGAGGAGGGTGAACCTGCACTGCAAAGAAAATGGCGCCAAGCAGAGTGCCAAGAAGCACAAGCAGGCATAGCATTCCCGCAACGACACTGTCCAGATTAGACAGCAGAGACCGGCGGATGTTGCTTTCAGTCTTTTTGAACGGTGAGCTTGCTGCGGATGACATCCTCTGTGTACATCGCAAAATGACACAGTGTATTTAGGTCCCACAAAACTCTTGCCAGTTTTGACGGATCATATATCTCTGTGGCCGGGCTCACCTGAAACAGGTCCTTCATATTTTCAATGACTGGTTCCACTTTTGGCCGGGCGTCTTTAATCATGGCTGAAACCTTATGGACAGGAAGGCGGCTGGGGTCCATCCCCTGATACGCGGCAATGATGCGCCACAAGATGTAGCCTGTGGTGCCCACCCCAGTGAGCACCCACAAGACGAAAAGCATTCGCCAGCCGAGCAGAGACTCCAGAACGCGATACGTCTCATACAGCAGACATGCACTCAGTAGCGCCGAGAACAACAGCCTGTGGACGAGCACGAGGGTACAAGGAGTGCGTGCATGAGCATCATTGTCAGCATATACAACATAGAAACCTCAAATAGTAGTACGATACCTGCATGCGCTGCAGCGTGAAATCCATCTCAAATGTGTCGTATGAGCAGGTTATTGGGAAGGGTTACGTGGTGTCTGACGGCCGCTGCTCTTCCTTCATCTTCGCCATCTGCTTCGTGTAGTGCTCCTTCCGCTCCAGCGCAGCACTCGTCAGCAGCTGAACGCAGTCGTAGAACCAGCCGCACACCTCGCGCACACACTGCACCACGGCAATTCACAAGGACTGCGTCATCCATTGCCGGTATGCGGCGTAAAACATAGGTGCATTGTCAGCCGAGCATCGAAGGCGGTGTTGGGGGCTACCCTGACGGCCTTGCGCACGCTCTCCATACTCTCCCCCTGCGCAACTTCACTCGCGTCCTCAAACACGTCATCATCGTCATCTGGTTCCTCGGCCTTCATCTAAAGGTGGATAAATGAACGATCTCATTTTAGTTATATGATGCATCGACAAATGGGTTATAGACGAAGCGGCCCAGTCTTTACGGAGCAAACCCCACGCTGGGATGAGTTCTGTCAGGGCGCGCCTTGATCGCCAGTGCCCGAACCCGAAGCAACGACGCTCTGTCGACAGCCTTGACATCCATAGCGCTGGACCATGCCTTAGCGACGGCATATCCGTCCGTCGCGAGCATGCAGAGAATATTCCAAACGGTTTCCACTGGAAGCGTGATAAAAGCAAAGAGCGACCTACAGCGTGGCGACGCGGTCGGCACGATAAGTAAATACGTTGGGCACACGATGTCAGCAACTGTCTGGGGGGAGGTTACAGGAAATATGTTGCTGTAATAGGCGAACAAGGGTTCGGTGTCGAATATTGATGGACGTTGAGGGGCCACTCGACGATTCGTATTTGGCTTGATGGGCCCTCCCTATCCCAGTCTCCATCAACAGCAAGGCGGTCCGTCGAGTGAAGTGACGAATCAGGAGAATGGAGTAAAACTCGTGAGGAGGCGACGAACCTGACCCGCAAGAATTCTTCAAGCCAGCCCACAAGGTACTCCTTGGCTCCACGCAACGCGACGGAGCACCAGAGTCCCCAGAGGAGTGGTTCTCGAAACTCTTCGAACAACTGCCAAACGACAGCGAGGAGGCAGCCGACGGCAAGCAAAAGCGCATTGCCCAGAAAGGACCCGATAACGGGGCCGATAAGCCAGCGGTACTCTACACCATCGCCGCCACCGGTGTCCACGTGTTCCTTCGAATGAGCCTCTTCCATCTCACTCGCCTGCTTTGTAATCGCTGGGCGCTCCGCCGAGGAAACCGACGTCGAGTAAGCTGGGTTCTGGCGTACACCCTCTGGCGGCGACTTGCTGGTATCCTGGCCATTGCCTTCCTTTGAAGGCCCTCGTGCGCGTGCACTGGCAGCAGCTGCAGCAGCTGCAGCAGCTGCTGCATCAGCGGCGCCCAGGCGCTGAGCAGTCATAGTTATACTCCGGAGTCGTGTTCCTGTGGCGATCCAAAACCTATGAAGCGCAAGCCCGACATGGTTGTTTCATTTTCCCTCAACCGATGCTGCCCCAACAGCAGCATGCGCGTATATCCAGAACTGCAGAGCGCGCGTGAGCGCGCGCCCGGGGGTGCGGAGATCGGAGTTCCCCTCTTTTAGGGACTCATCGAAGTAAGGGTTTCTTACAATAACAAGTTAAGAAATGCAGTGAAGTAGAGAAGTAGACATGCAGAGGGGGAGTGGTGCAGAGAAGGGGAGAGAGGGAAAGGAGGGGAGTGAGAGGGTGTGGGAGTGATGAGAAGGGGTGAGGGAGGGGAAAGGAGATAAACAAAGTTGGAGGGAAAGAAAGGGTTCTAATGCGGGGGGGGGGAGAGAGAGAGGGAGAGAGAGAGAGAGAGAGAGAGGGAGAGAGAGAGAGAGAGAGAGGGGGAGGGGGGGGGGGGGGGGAGAGAGAGAGAGAGAGGGAGGGAGGGAGGGAGGGAGAGAAATATTATTTTCAATATTGTTATTGTTAGGTACAAAGTACATAAGTGGGTAAGTGATATAAGTATAAGTATGTCATTATTCATGATACAATACGATCCAGTCGGAATTGAAATTGAAATTGTTTACAACATGTACCGTATGTGCCGGTTTACAACAAGTACCGTATGCGCCGGTTGCTGTCTCTGGGCCCTCCCAACAATGCCATTAGTGAAACTTACAAGTCAAGGATAGACCGTTAACCACCTAAATCAAACCTCTGCAAAGGGTGCTCGGGGGTTATACTCCCCCCCGGGGAGTGTGTGATGTGTGCTGGTGGCGGTGTGCAATATAGTGCTTGTGTGGGTGCATAGTGTGGGCGCGCGGCGAGTGGTCGTGCGGGAAATTGAAATTGAAATTGAAATTGTTTACAACATGTACCGTATGCGCCGGTTTTACACCAAAAGCCGTATGCGCCGGCTGCTGTCTCTGGGCCCTCCCAACTATGCCATACATGGATCTTACAAGTCAGGGCTAGACCGTAAACCACCTAAATCTAACCTCTCCCGGGATGTTCAGGGGTTTTACTCCCCCCCGGGGAGGTGTGCAAGACGAGGCGAAGGCGGCGTGCATTTAGGGGCGTGCGAAGGGGCAATGTGCAGAGGCGCGGCGGGAGGTCGTGCGGGATTTGATGCGGTATATGAGTAGGAGATTATGTAGCCATTGGACAGTATGCGTGTGGAGTTGTGCAAGTATGCGAGACGTGTCGAGGCGTGCTTTGGAGATGAGTTTGTGAGGAGGGTATGTGCGGGCGGTGAGTAGGGAGGTGAGACTCGTGATGGTGGAGGAGTGCGGTGTACATGTGCGGCTCATAACGATGAGAAGGATGTCTACCACTGTGCATGGCCAATGGCTGCGGATGGCGTTTGCAAGGGGAGTGTATTTGGTACGTATGAGGTGAGCCGTTTGGGAGAGGTTATTGTCCGTGCAATACTTCCATTCCCCTATCTGAATCTTTTTGATGAATGCGTAACGGCGGCGACCGTTTGTGTGACAGACGAAGCGAGGTTCGAGGAGGCGGATACAGTCGGGTTTGTGTGCGGGGGGTCATAGCGCGGGGGGGAGAATCTCAGGTGGAAGGACGGCGGGACACGAGGTTAGGGAGTCGGGCGAGAGACCCTCGTCAGCAACAACAAGGCGGGTGGGCATGTGGGTGGGGTGAGGCGGGTGACAGTGGGTACATGTGAGTGTCAGTGACGGTGGGTGTGTTAGCACTAGCATCACGTTGCCTAGTATTTATGTACAAGGTAGCTATTTGTCATCCTAGTACTTAGTGTTGTGCTATTGGCGGTACTCTATTCCCTATTAGTGGCGGTCGGCCGGCCATGCCGGTGCCTTCGCCGGCCGCCATCTCTCTCCTCTCACTTCTCTAGTCACCACAGCCGGCCCCCTCGTGGGGCCGGCACGACCTCCGTGTAACTATCCGTTCCCATCTCTAACATGTTATGGGCCCTCCACCAAGTTACACTATAGAAGAGCGTGTGTAAAGCGCTCGGCGCCACGCTAGTCCTACCTACTCCCACGCAAAAAAGAGTAGAGCGTGTGTAAAGCGCTCGGCGCCACGCTAGTAATTCATCGTCCAACCGACACCACGCTTCGCCTTCGAGCCGGTTGTCCGCCATTGTCCTACCATCTCCACGTAAAAACTAAAAAGGAGAAGAGTGTGTGTAAAGCGCCCGGCGCCACGCTCGCCCCACCTAGCTTCCAGCCTTACCTAGCCTTCACCTTACCGATGCTCTCGACCGGATCTCGTTTTTAAAGACCGACCCGCGAAAATTCGACCCGTCCGTACTTTAATTAGTACTGTTATTGTTTTTTCTCCCGAGGCAACGCCGCAACGCTCACCTAACTTAGCGAGGAGCTTGACTTTCCCACGGCGAAAGGGGGGAGTCAACACGAGCGCCCGTCTATGCTTGTGCGTGCCTACACGCTCCTAACGGCCTTGTTGGCTTTGCTTCTTCCTCGCCGGTCGCTCTCATGCGTCGGCTAATTCGCCCGTGGACAGTTTCTCCCGCTACATGACAGAATAATACATTACGCAGTACGTTTGGAACCGCTCCTTATCGGCAACTCGCCGGTAGCGGCACGTTCATGTGAGCGCATGTCGCTACACCTACCCGGCTTGAGACACACGCTACAAGCACTACACCTTCGACCAAGATGGCACCTTCCTCGACGCAAGCTAGGACGACGTCAAGACCTCGGCTACCTTGAGGGGGGGTGTTAGCACTAGCATCCCGTTGCCTAGTACTTATGTACAAGGTAGCTATTTGTCATCCTAGTACTTAGCGTTATGCTATTAGCGGTACTCTATTCCCTATTAGTGGCGGTCGGCCGGCCCTGCCGGTGCCTTCGCCGGCCGCCATCTCTCTCCTCTCACTTCTCTAGTCACCACAGCCGGCCCCCTTGTGGGGCCGGCACGACCTCCGTGTAACTATCCGTTCCCAACTCTAACATGGTGTCCTTCCGCAACTTGGTTAGCGAGTGTGCTTGCAAAGTCGTTGCCTAATGATTGGTTGTGTGCTTTGACTTTGCCGAGGTGTGTGCGGATGCATGAGTCGCAACGGGCTTTGAGGGTGTGGGTGATGGAAAGGAGTATGTCTCTGTGTATGTTGTGGCGGTAGGCGGACGGGCAGTTTATGTAGCCTTGTATGAGGCGCAAGGAGCACGCACTGTCTGTAAGGAGGTGGGTATGCCCGAGTTGGAGGCCTATATCGATGCCCGCTAGTTTCGCGCGGTTGATGGTATGTGAGGGAGGGGTGGAGGTCACTAGAGCTTTGATGCCTGCGTCTGAGGCGGGGTGAGTGGCAGCCGCTCCAAAGGGGGAGGGGCCGCCCTTCTTGGAGCCGTATGTGTAAACGAAGTCCTGCCAATTCCAAGCAAGTTCTCCTCTGGTGGGGGAGTACGGTAGCGTCGTGCGTTCCGGAAGGGGGTAAGTGATGGGATGAGTGGGGTTGAGGGGAAAAAGATAGATGCCTCGGAGTGTGGTGAGTAAGTGTCGAAGAGGTGTGGGGGTAGGATGTTGATGGTAGTGGGGTTGAGAAGGTGTGTGTTGTAAATTGATTCGAGTGTGTTATGGAGGGCGGTCATGGCTGTGTGTGAGGGTAAGGAGGAAAGTGCGAGAGGATTGGCGACAATGTAGATTTCGACCATCTAGCGTGTGCCGAAAGGGGTGGGGGTGGAGTTGCCCGTGTGTTGGTCAGGGGGAAAGAAGGTGTTTGCGTCGTTGGAAAGGGTGTACAGCAGGTAGATGTATGGGGAGGTGGTGTATTTGGAGTGTCGATAAGGTGTGTGTTCCCATCGGGGAAGGATGAGGATGGTGGCGCTGGGTGTGTGTGAGGCGATGACGTGGGCGATGGTGATTGCATGTTCCATGGCGCGGCGCATGCATTCGTGGTCGTATTTTGGGTTTGCTATGTTTGTGCCGAGCAAGGTGTGTGGCGCGTTGCTGCCGCTGGATGAGAATACTACGTCTTCGGGGTATAGGGAGTGGTAGGAGTAAGAGTGTAGGGATTCGTTGAGGGGGTCTGAGTATAGTCCGGTCTGGATATGGAATGTGTTGCTAAGTGTTGTGAGTAAGTCCTCTCGAGTGGCCCATCAGTTGCGTGTGGTGGTGGCGGGCGTGGGTGTGTGGATTTCCGATCGGTAGCCTAGGCGTGTGATGAGGCGGTAGACCTCTTCTTCGAATGAGCGGTGTGTGAGGTCGGGGCGAAAGAGGTAGAATAGGTGTGGACGCGGGGGCATGAGAGGGTTGTGACGGCTCGGCCGTTTGGGGTGTAGAGGATGGTGGTGTTGTGGAGGGTGGGGTGTGTGTGTATGATGAATGTGCCGGTTGGAAGCATGTCAAGGTTTGGGTTGATGGGGTCGTGGTTGAATGTGATTAGTGGGTGCGTCCATGGGGAGGGCCCAGGGTCGGGTAGGATAGGTTTTGTGGAGGAGACGAATCCTGAGTTGAATGCGGAGAGGGGGGCGGTGGGGCCAAAGGGGGTCTCGCTGATGGTGTCGTGCACTTGTAGGCAAGGGGCCCACTGGACCTCGTGTAAGCGGGTAAGGTCGTGTTGTTGGCCGCGGTCGCACTAGTCGCAGTGCCATGAGTCTGGACTTTGAGCGGGGCGGCAACGCGAGTGGACGGCGAAGTGCGGGCATGTGCAGCAGGTGGAGGTGGGGTCGATGTGGAGAGGTTTGTGGCATATAGAGCAAGTGATGGGGGAGGGGGTGGGGTGGCATACCGAGGTGGGGGTAAAGGAGATGAGGCGGAAGCCATCGTCGAGTTGGAGTTGTATTTTCCCATTCCGTGAGGTGTTCCGGGGCCCATTCCACCATGTCGTGGGTTTGGTTGTATTCCGTGTCTTTGTGTTTGGAGACGATGCGTGTGACGTCGCAAGAAGGGTAGTGGTGGTCTGAGGGTGAAAGGTAGTCCGCCTCGATGTGTGTAGTGGAGGCCAGGGGAGGGGGGGTTGTGGAATGAGGTTGCCGGATGCCGGGTGTGAGGGTGGAGGAGGAACGGGGGAGTTGGGGGAGTAAGAGAGGAATCCACGAGGGGTGGATGCAGGTGGGGGGGGGAAGCTTGTTTGGTGGTGAGTTGTGTGATGGACACGCGGTTGTGTAAGGTGTCGATGGGTTCGGTGAGGACTGCGGCGAGGAGGCGGATGGG